>SATZ01000324.1:0-42033 GCA_004335205.1 Ascochyta viciae-villosae
ATTCTTCTACTAATCTATTAGTTTATCCTAATTGTTTATATATCCTTAATCTAACGCTAGTAACTTAGCGCATCTAGATTCAGATTACAAAATTAGTAATCTAGATTAGATAATCACTAATCTAAGCGGTATTTACTGCAACAATTAGATAATTACTAATCTAAGCAGTATTTACTGCAACACACCCCCTAGGCATGCTTTAATTAAGAAGTATAACTATAATAGCTATTATTATAATTGTAAAAGTAGTGTTATTGTAAAATATAAAGAATAATGTTAGAGTTTCCTATTACAGGTATAGAGTAAACATGCTTATTAATATATATTGCAAAATATGTTTACACTCTAAATAATTACCTATCTACACAATTTGTCTTTTTTTCTTACTCCTAACTCTAATTCTTTGCTATAGTTAGCGCTTCTTAGTTTTATTAATCTATTCTTTCTGTCCTATTACAGTTGTTTTGCAATAATTAGATTAGGTAATTTAATTACTGTTCCTAGTAATAAGCGCAATAATCTACCTTCTAGGAACACGCTGCCTTTTCTAGGTAATTGTAAGGGCACTGTAGGCAGGCAAGAGATAGAATAAAAACGTATAGTATTAGATAAGATAAGAGACAAATCCTTAGAGGTTAAGCCTCTAAGGATTTAAGGGAATATATACGTGTTGTGTAGGCTCTAAGAGGTAACTGTAGTTATCCTAAGGTGTTCCTAAGAGTTAGCATGCCTAAGGTAGAAAGCCTCTAATAATAGCTTCTCTTCTTCTTATAGTCTATTCTAGACTGCTAAACTCTATATGCTAATACTTGCTAGTTTAAACTCTAAAAAAACCTCTAATATAAAAGGAAAATAGTTAAGAGAAAGCTAGTTTGCTTGTTAGTAGGTGCTTAAATTTATTAGTTATATTAGCACAAGCAACTCCCTATAGGTGCAACTAGCACTAGTTTACTACTTACTAGGTAACCTTACTCCTAGATCCTTTAGAACTACTAACTCTAAAACCTGTAGTAAAGACTATTAGGGAGTTAGATAATAGTTTAGTAGATTTACTAAATAAGTATTTAGCTAGTACTACCTTATAGGGTGTCTGCAGCCTTACTCTAGTTCTTTTAAGAGTCTAGTACTCTTAGTCTAGTAGCCTTAACCTCTAAGAGCATAGTAATAAGAAGATATAGAGTAAACTATATACTAATTATAGCAGGTTTTCCTTATAGGATACCTGTTGCTGCACTATAGTCCTTGCAGAGTGCTGCTGCTCTAAGTCTAAAGACTATAGTTACTTAAGAGCTAGTGTTAGATGTAGTAACATGCTAATCTAGGCTATTTTCTCTAATAACTTGTCCCTTATAGGTTACTTAAGTGTCTAGGCCCTTTGTCTATAAGCTCTATAGAGGTATTATTTCCCTTAGTCTAAATAACTGCAGTTGCTAAGGGCGTAGACTTGTTTACTTAACTGCTATAACAGTTAAGCTAGATATATTATTACCTTTACCTAAGAGGTACTTTATAAGGTATCTAGTTAGTGCCTAAGAGTTGTCTTTCTTCTATATAAGTAGGCTCTAAGCAACATACTATATATAGGTATCTTATTATAACAATGTTAGGTGTTACTCTATATTTAGATTAATCTTATTATAAGAGTCTCTTTGCTAATTATGTAGTGTTAGCTATGCCTTTATATATATTTAGTTGTTATTTGCTCTAGACTTAGGGCTTTATAGTTATATAGTAAGTGTCCTATTAGGTGCATATTATTCCTTACTAACTATATAAAGTTTTAGGCGTTTAACTGTCTAGAAAGTAGGCAGTAAGGCAGTAGGATGTTAGCAAGGTAGTAGATAAAGGTAAGAGTGTTATAGTATATAAAGAGTAGATACCTTAACTTCTTCTTCTTTATCTGCACTCTACTTACACTTACACACTTTCTACTCTACTTCTTTATAATTATGCCTTCTCTGCCTTTGTATATTAACAACGCTAAGTTACCTAACTTTGTATATGCATTGCCTAACAATATAGCTCTGCAGCCTTCTCTTACTTAGTTCTAGTATTATAAGTGTGTAACTAAGCTAACTACTAAGTCTAGCTCTAATTCTAATAGAATAATTAATTTGTTTATATAGGTCTTTAGGCGTACTAAGGAGTTCTGTACGCATAAGAATAACTTTAGTATATGCTATAGATACTTAGGCAGTAACACTAGTAGATACGTTAAGGTAAGCTTAGAACTTTACTTAGTGCCTGCCTAATACTAATCTGTATAGATTACACTTTACTTCTACTATACTATTAATATGCTTAACTTCCTTATTAAGTAAGCTAAGCGTAAGACAAATAAGAAGACTGCTTAATAAAGTAACGCTATAACTAAAGATAACGTTCTAGCTGCAACCTAGTACTACTAGCAGACTGCTTTTAACTACACTAAGGCCTGCTATTTTAGTGTTGTAGCTTATAAGGCTGCTGTCCTACGCTATATAAAGAACTTAGGTTTAGGTCTAGTAGACTATAATAAAGCTTGTTAGGTTTTATATAAGTATAACCTGTAGTGCTTTAATATAAGTTTTCTAACTTTTCTACCTTTGCTATAGCTAACTTACGTAGGCAGCCTTAGGTACTATTAGTAAGAAGGCAGCCTCTAATATAGTTATTAACAAGGATGTTAAGCGTGTGTTCTAGCAGGATAGTACTACTAGAGGTGCAGAGAAGTGTTAGTACTACTATAGCACTAATATACTCTTTGCTAAGAATGCTCTAGCTGCTCTTTTCTAGCAGTTAACAGTTTCTTTAACTAAGTCTGTAGCTTAGAAGACTCCTAAGTGTTGTTGTTAAAGTAGTCTAGAGTATAAGTTTAGCCCTACTAAGAGCTTATAAGGTCTTTTCTATGTTTTAGGTTGCTCTTTTAGATAATGTATAGCAATAGATTAAATGTAAATAACTTTATAAAAATCTGTACCTACTCTAATGCTCTTAAGACCCTTATCCTCTACCTTAGATAGTTACTAGGCTAATCTATAGCCTTAGGATAGTAACTCTAGGTTAATATATTGTCTACAGTTTTATAGCATAAGTATTATTCTAGAATTTCCTTAGGTAACCCCTCTTTTGCTAAGGCAGGTTTAGATTACTCTAACTTAACTTAAACTTAGCTTTACGTTTATAAGTAGATTGCTGTGTTATATTAGTTATTGTTTTAAGGTACTCTTTAAGGATTTCCTTGCAGTAGTTAAGGTTCTCTAGTAGCTCTTAGGTAGCTTTCTTATTTAGCTAACCTAGCTACTTTACTAGGTACTCTTGTTTATAGACTTAAGTGTTATAGTGCTGTAGAATCCCTTTAACTTTATACCTCTCTACTAGGAGAGTATCTTCTAGGATCTGTATAGGACTTAGCTAGAACTTCTTCTTTGCAAAGGGTTCTCTCTATAGCTTAAGTAATAATACATTAAACACTAAGTGCACTCTGTCTATTAATAGTAGTAGGTCTAGCTTATAAGCTAGCTTCCTAATCTTCTTTATAATAGTAAAGGGACCTAGGTAGCAGGCGTTAAACTTCTTAGATAGTTAGTTAGTTGTTAGGTTCTTTGCTTAGAGCAGCACTTACTTACCTTTAGTAAAGTGTCTGTCTGCCTGCTTAGTGTTATACTAACAAGAATTACTCTTCTAGGCATACTCTAAGCTATTCTTTGCTGCTATCTATAGTTTGTGCTACTGCTCTAGCTGTCTAATTACCTGCTAACAGAGGTTTAGTGCCTTTCTACTGTCTACTTATGCTTCTAGGGGATAGCGTAGCTAGTGCTTATCTAGAACTCTATTAAAGCTTTAAGAGTTAATTCTATATACTACCTTAATAGGGGATTCCCTATATACTAAGTAAGCCTTTAAGTTGTATACATACTCTACGTATAGTAATAAGTCTACTTAGTTGTCCTGTTAGTAGTTTATATAGATATGTAGGTAGGTTTCTAACTTCTAGTTTTAGTATTCTATCTGTCTGTTAGTCTGTAGGTAAAAGGCTGTACTAAGGCAATAGTTAATCTTTAAATAATAGTAGATGTTAGACTAGAATTAGCTAGTAAATACTAACCTGCAGTTTAATATTAGAGTATTAAAAGAACTATGTTTAAGAAAGCACTGCTTAAGCAGTAGTTTAGCTACTCTTTAGGACGTAACTGTCTTAGTTATAGGTAGGTACTAGATATACTTGCTAAACCTATTAACTAGGACTAGAATTAAGTTATACTTATTCCCCTAGTTATCCTTTAATATTAGTAGGTCTGTTATAAAGTCTAGGGAGTAATACTGCTAGAGTATATTAGGTACTAGGAGTAGAACTAGCAGCCTCTATAGCTTGTGCCTGTAGATTTTATTTAGTTAGTATACTATATAACGCTAAACGTACTTATATATATTCTTTTTTAAGTTTAGCTAATAGTACTTTTGTTTTAACAGCTAGGCAGTCTTTTTACAGCTATAGTAACCTTTTATAGAGTTATTATAGTTCTTTATAAGGATAGTTTAGTAAAGAGTTATATCTTAGAGAATCTACACTTTTCTACTTCTACGCAGAATCTTACTAGAGTTAACTTCCTAGTAGTAGTAACCTGTAGCTGCTCTGCTTGCTTCCTAACTTATTAGCAACTTATAAGCAGTGTTCTGCTTCTAAACCTATCTAATGTAGTTAGTTAGGCGTTCTAAGGTGTCTAGGGTGTATGTAGATTTACCTTGCATAGCATTGTTTACAAGGTAAGTAGGTAACTTAACTTATCTATTAAGGTTACAAAGGAGAGCCTTTGTAATATTAAATCTAGGTTTCTAAGCTTTAAATAATTTAGATTAACTCTAGCTGTTATAGCCTGTAGATAGCTAGTTAAGAGCTAAGAGAGACGCATCTCTAGTACTTATTAGTATGTAGAATTCCTTAGGGGTAGTTTTAGAGAGTTGCTAGGATCTCTTAGAACCCTTACTAAGGCTGCCTATTGCTCTAGTTGCCTATTTAACGTTTTAAGCCTTAGACTTCTAGATAGTCTATATTTAAAGCTTTTATTAGAGCGTTAGTAGTATAGTATTACGTAGTGCCTGCTGCTCTCTAATAACTAGTCCCTTTGCATAATCTAGACGCCTTAATAGGCTATCTATAGAGTTCTCTAGTCTAGGCTTGTATTTAACTTTAAAGTTATATCTAGCTAGTTCTTCTGCCTAGTGTGCTTACTTAGGGGAGAGCTCCTTTATAGTTATAAAGTACTGCAGGTTGTTATAATTAGAGAGTACTTAGATTATTAACAGGGCATGCTTAAGGTAATGTTGCTACTACCTAAACGCTTTAATAATTGCAGCTAACTTCTTATTATAGGTGTGCTATCTAATTAATAGGCCTTAGAACTTCCTGCTCTAGAACGCTACTAGCTTCTAGTATTGTTCTATTAGTACTCTTAATAATTATAGTTACAGTAGTATAGTAGCTATAGTAAAGTCTAACGTGTTAGTAAGGACTATAATTAGCTTAGCAGGGTTAAAGTGCTATAGCATAAGTGCTTTAGTAAACTTCTTCCTAATAGTAAGAAAAGCCTAGTGTACTTCTTCTAGCTAACTCTATAGTTTATACTATCTTATTAGACCTTTTTAGGTTTTTACTAGCGTTTTCTTCCCTCTCTTTGTTAAAGTAGAGCTTCCTAGCTCTAACTCTAGCCTCTAGGCAGAAGTTATATAGTCTACTAACAAGCAGACAATTCTAGAGTAGTTAAAGATAAATCTTTAATAAAAGTTAGTAAAGCTAAGAAACACTTAGATGTCCTTGTACCTCTTAGGCTCTAGCTACTCTTAGATTGTTTGCATGCAGACAGGATCTATAACTACTCTACTAGGCGTAACAATAAAGCCTAGAAACTTAACTAACTTTATTATAAATAAGCATTTGCTTACCTTACAGAACAACTCCTATTTAATAAGTTAATCTAGGATCTCTTTAATATAGGCTTAATAATCCTCCTTATACTCTAAGTATATAAGGATGTTATCTAGGTACACTATACAGGTGTAGTCTATTAGGCCTCTTAAGGCTCTCTAGATATAGAATTAAAACGTTGCTAGAGCGTTTGCTAATCTAAAAGGCATAACTAGGTACTTAAAATAACTGTACCTAGTCTTAAAAGCTGTTTTCTACTTATTGCCTTTTTTAATCTAGAGCCTATAATAGGTGTTACATAGATCTAGCTTAAAGAAGATAGCTGCTTTTAAGAGCCTATCTAGTATCTTATTTACAAGAGAAATAGAATACTAGTTCTTAATAGTAACCTTGTTAAGGCCCTTATAATCTACACACAGTTGCAGTATACTATTAGCCTTTAGTATAAATAGGATAGGTGCCCTAGCAGGGGACTTATTTAGACAGATCTAACCCTTCTCCTGCGCTGTATTAAGGTAGGCCTGTAGTATTTCTAGCTCCTTCTTAGAGAGGTTATATATAGGCATGTTTAGTATCTTACTCCTTAGCTTAATGTTAATAGAGTAATTATAATCCTAATACAGTACTAATACACTAGACTAGTGTTTGCTAAATATAAACTACTTATAGTATAGCTCTAGAAGAATGTGCTTAAGCTCCTCTAAGTCTAGTTTGTTATCTGCAGGGTTAACTAAAGGGTAGTCTTTATTACTATCTAGAAGAACTTAGGCTATGCCTATAGGCAGCATCCTAGAGCGTTAAGAAGACTTATAGATAATACTTACTACTATACGCTTACCTGTAGCTTTAGAGAGCTATAATAGATCTAGGTGCTACGCAACGTAATGCTAAAGGTAATCTACAACTTTAAATATTTTGTTTTAGAGCTAGAAGAGTCTCTTATTATAGAAGTATTCTGCGTTAAGAACAGCGTCTCTGCTTAGCTTCTAGGCTAGTAGTTATCTACTGCCTTCCTAGTTACTTTCTAAAAGGTTGTTAATTGTCTCTTCTAGAACTTAGTAGACTAGGTTACTTAGGTGTATTAGGTATGCTCTTTCTCCTAGCTCTATAGAGTAGAACAAGTCCTGTGTAGTAGTAAGGTGTACTCTCTCTATGTTATTAAGGAACTACTTATATATGCCTTTAGAGAAGCAAATGCACAGGTTAGCAGATGCTAACTATAAGTAACCTAGCACTAGGTTGTACTCTTTAAAGGCAGCTAACTAGAACTCCTGTAGTTCTACAGATTTAACTATACTATTACTATCTAGGCAATTAATAGTTAGATTATAGGGTTGTTAGATGTCTAGGTAGTTGCTATTAAGGAATATAGCTACTAGCCTTTAATAGAACAACTTATATTCTAGGTAGAGATTATCTACTACTTACTAACTAACAAGGTTTAGCTCTGCTCTTAAGTTATAGAAGGCTTAGAGCAGCATTAAAGACCTATTAGGGTTTTAAAGAGATACAGTAACTATAATATAGGTTTATTTCCTTCTAGTTTTAGGCCCTAGTTGTAGTTAGAATAAGTTAGTAACTAGGGCTTTTCTTTTCCTAACTCTCTTGTTAACTAGAAGTTTCTATTATTATTTCCTTTGTAGTAGGAGTTATAACTACTACAGTTTTTCTAGTAACTCTTTTAGCTGCCTTAGTCTTTATTTTAGCTCTAGCTATTATTACTGTTATTAGACTAGGTAGCTACTAGGGTGCTGTTGCTCTAGCTACAGAATAGTGTACCTCTATAACTAGTATACCTTTTATTTCTCTTCTAATTAGAGGATGTAGTATATCTCTTACTATAGTTAGTGTTGTTACTTTTATAAGTAACTATAGAATAAGCTACTGTTTCTATATTACAGAGAGCTTGTTTAAACTTATGCTATTATTAGATATTATCTAAACTGCTGTTACGCTAGATCTTCTATTAGAGATAAAGCAGAGTTTTAGACTAAACAAAAGCAATCTTAAAGTTATAGTCCTTAGTACTATTATTAAACTTAAAGAAGCTGTGTAGTAATAGTAACTTCTAGCAATTTAATAGCATTAGGAAGGTGTTAACTGTATTACCTTCTCTCTACTTAATATTAAAGAACTTAGTATAGTTCTTATACTTAGTAAGGACTGTAACAGGCTAGGCCTAGGTGCTAGCTCCTTAGCGTATACTGCCTTAGTACTACTCTAGCTTACGCATACTGCTTTAGCACTACTCTAGCTTACGCTTTTTAGCATAGACTAGAACTCTACTATAGAGCTAACGCGTCTAAAACAGAGTTATAAAAACTCTGCAACCTCTATCCTAGAGGTTGTTCTCTATTAAATCTATCTTGTATTCTACTAGCAAATTCCCTTAGAGGTTAGCTCCTTACAATTAGATTTAATTACTAAATAAGGACTAATAAGTAAGTTGTTTAACAATGCTGCTAGGCGTCTAGGGGAGTACAGTATTAAGCTGTACACTAGCAACAACAATTAATTAGACGTTAGGACTAAACTCTAGAACCTTACTACTTTATTAGTACCTAAGGAATAGCAGGAGGAGCTACTTGCTTACGTACTAGAGCGTCTAACTACCTACCTATTATAGGCAACTCTACCTAAGGCTACAGTAACTATTACTAATACTAAAGCCTACCCTACTACAGACTCTAACCTAGAACTATAATAAGAAGATATAAGTAAAACTATATAAAGGCTAGTTAAAGCTTAGGTCTAAGCCTATGTTGTATCTATAAGAGTGCTAACCTAGAGTATAACACTCTCTACCTCTGTATAAGTAATTAATAATAAGCTAAGTAAGGCTATAAAGTTACCTAACGTAGGTAAGTTTAGTAGGAACTAACATGTATATAAGATGTTTAAGTTCTAGATAAAGGACAAGTTAAAGTCTATAGAGGACTAAGAAGCTGTCCTAGAAGTTGCTTATATGTTTAACAGACTAGAAGAATAGGCTGCACAAGTTAGCTTATTATAGAAGAACTGCAACCTAATAGGTATAACTGCCTAGTTCTAGGACTTTCTAGATAATTAGTATAAGGACTCCCTGTTTAAGGAACGCTCTTAGTAGAAACTCTAGACTATTACTATAAAGAAGAGCAACTAGAGTGTTAAGTCTTTTAATATAGAGTTTATCTAGCTAGCCTACAACGCTGCTAAAGAAGACAATATAAAGAACCTTAAGACTAGGTATATGTCTGCACTCTAACTAGACCTTTAGGACAAGATAGTGTTAGTAGACATCCTAGACAACTAGGACCTCTAGAGCCTTATAGCTAGAGTCCTAGTAGTAGAGGTTAACCTCTGCTAGACTAAGGCACTAATAAACAGTACTTTTAGACAATATACATAAAGAGTAAACCTAGATAGTATAGACTAGGAACCTACTAAGGTCTACTCTAAGAGGATTAAGTCTAACAACTAACTATAAGCAGAGTAGCAAACCTAGGAAGTTATAAACTAGCAGAGAACTGCTAACATCTGTCTAAAATGTAGAAAGAAGGGATACTACGTAAGTAGATACAATCTAGCCCTAGCTAAGAGACTAGAGAAGGTCTAAGTTAAAAGTATAGTTGCTAAGGTTTCTAAAATTAACAACTTAACTAACAAAGATTTAGAAAACTAGAAACTTCTGTTTAAAGGCGTAAATAGGGGTTAGAAAGAGAAGTTATAAAGAGAAGGGAACTGTTCTAGGAGTTCTACTAGCAGTAGCTAGATAGTAAGCCTATATTACTATATATAATAGTACAAGATAATACTGTAGCACATATATTAATTAATACTAGGTGTTTAACATATAGTATAATCTCTTCTAAGTTTATATTATAAAACAACTTCTAACACACCTCTATGTGTAGACGTAAGGTATTAGGCATAGCTAGGAAAGTAACCTAAGTAACTAATGTTGTAAGAATAAAGATTAACATAGATAGCTATAGAGAGACCCTCTAGGCATATGTATTAGATAGGGAAAGAGAGTACAACCTTATTCTAGGAAGACTATAAATAGATAAGAACAAAGTTACTATAGCACTAGCTAAGAAATTGTTGTTTATCTACTCCTTACAGACGCAAGTTAGAAGTAAAGAAGGTGCCTATCCTAACTAACTACCTAAGCCTGTTAGCCTAGAGCTGTATTAGGCGCTAAGGAAGAGGTCTAAGATAGACTAGAACATAGAACTGTTTGCTGTATTAATAGCAGATATCTAGAAGGCCCTAAAGAAGAAGGAGCTAACAGATCTCTAAGACCTTCTCCTAGAGTTCTTAAAAGATAAGTTTAGGACGTTTATAAAGGAGGAAGCAGATAAGCTAGCACCTTACTACAGACCTAACATAGATTACGCTATTAAGCTAATTAAATAAGACAGAAAACCTGTAACAGTACTATAGAGGCTACTATACAACATATTCTAAGAGAAGCTCCTAGTACTCTAGCAACAACTTACTAGCTACTTAGATAAGGGCTTTATCTAAGTTAGCAAGTCTAGTGCGTCTACCTTAGTGCTGTTTGTTAAGAAACCTAGTAGAGGCCTTTAGTTCTGTGTTAATTATTAAGCACTAAATACAATTACTAAGAAGGACTAGTATCTACTACCTCTTATTTATAAGACTCTCTTATAGATCTTAAAAGCAACATAGTTTACTAAGGTAGACGTTATCTAAGCCTTCTATAAGATTAGGATTGCTAAGGGAGATAAATAGAAGACAGCTTTCTAGACAAGATTTAGACTCTACAAGTAGCTAGTAACGCTATTTAGGCTAGCTAACGCCCTAAGTACGTTCTAGTAGTATATTAACTAGGTCTTAACAGAGTACTTAGATAAATAGTGCTCTACTTATATAGATAATGTGTTAATCTACTCTAGCAGCACCTAAAAGGAGCACAAGGCTAAGGTTAAGGAAATTGTCTAGAAGCTAGAAGCTGCAGGGTTGCACCTTAACATAGGAAAGAGCAAATTCTCTATTAAGAGTACTAAGTATTTAGGATTTATTATTAAGGCTAGTAAGAGCATCTAAATAGACCCTATAAAGATTACTGCTATAAAGTTATAGGAACCCCTAAAAACAGTAAAGAGAATCTAGAGTTTCCTAAAGTTTGCAAACTTCTACTAACAGTTTATTAACTAGTTCTCTAGCATAGTAGAGCCTCTTACACACTTAACAGGAAAAAACGCAATTTTTAAGTAGAGAGAACCCTAGCAGCGTACCTTTAATACTATAAAAGCTGCATTTACTAGGGAACTAGCACTTGCAAACTTTAATCTAGATTTAGAAACAGTACTAGAGTGTAACGCGTTAGGATAGGTAATAGGAGGAGTACTGTTCTAATATAGTAAAGATAAGGTGCTTTGTATAGTAGTATACTTCTTAGCTAAGAACTCTAAAGTAGAAGTAAACTACACTATTTACAATAAGAAGATGCTAGTAGTAGTTAAATGCCTCTAAGAATAGAGCACAGAGCTAAAACAAGTAAAGAGATTTATAGTTATTACTAACTATAAAAACTTAGAGTATTTCTATAAAGCTTAACTCCTCTTAGAGAGACATGTCTGCTAGTTAAGTCTTCTTAGCTAGTTTAACCTTACCTTTACCTACAAGCTTAGTAAGGCTAACAACTAAGCAGACACACTCTTAAGGAAGGAGAAGGACGTTCCCTTGTCTACAGGAGACAAGAGGACTAAGACTAGACAGTTTTAGCTACTAAAACTATTTATACAAGTAATAAGGACTAGTCTAAAAGATAACTCTGTTAACAGTATATAGGTTTTCTCCTTAGAGCTACATAGAGTAGATTAACTCCTCTCTATAACCTCTCTAAATAAAGAGCTATAGAAGAACTACTATATAGAACTAGACTAAACATATGCAGAAACGCCTCTAGTTAGGAACTTAGAACCTTATAATAGTATTAAGGAGTTTAAAACGCTTTAGGAGAATACTACTAAGAATAATAAAACTTACTAACTTACTAAGTCTGCTATCTCTTTAGGAGCCTAGAAATTCTCTGCACAGCTTAACTTTAAAGTCTCTCTCTTTAAGTGCTCTATAGATAACAGAGACTAATTACGTTACTATAGGAGAGTATAAGTTCTAAACTCTAATACCCTTAAGACTAGGATTATTAATAATACCTATTATTCTCTAATTGCAGGCTATCTAGGACAGAGAAATATGTATGCAATTCTCTCCTAAGCTTACTTCTAGCTAGAGATATTAACTTCCTTACAGCAGTATATAGAGAACTGCAATATATACAGAAGAACAAAGCTATAGAGGGAACTAAAGTAGAGACTCCTTAAACCCCTCCTCTTGCCTAATAGGATTTAGAAGGAAATCTCTATAGACTTTATAATAGACTTGCCTAAAAGTAAGAGTAACTGTAACCTTATAGTTATTACAGACAGACTTTCTAAGGATATTATCCTAGTCCCCTTGCTAGACCTATTAGTAAAGACAGTTACCTGTGCATTTATATCTAACGTAGTAGCTTACTACTAGTTACCTAACGCAATTGTTTCTAACTAAGAGATGTAATTCTTTAGTAACTTCTAGTAAATAATGTGCTAGCTGCTAAAAATTATACAGAGACTCTCTACAGCCTTCTACCTCTAAACTAATAGGAGCACTAAATGTATAAACTCTATAGTAGAAGCCTACTTAAGAGCCTATATTAACTAGGCTTAAGATAATTAGTCTGCTTAGGTGCCTATAGCCTAAATTGTAATAAAAGGAAGAGTAGCTACGTCTATAGGGTTTAGCCCTTTCTTCCTCTAGCATAGTTACAATATAGATCTAGTCTAGATAGACCTAGACTTAACAGTAGAATTGCTATACTAACACGCAAGAGAACCTACTTAAACTGTAGTAAGTATAGTATAGAAGTTTCCTAAAATAATTAACTTTGTTAAAGCCTAGATAGCAGAGGCATAGCAGATATAAGAATAGTAAGCTAATACACACTAAAGGGAAGCCCCCTAGCTAAAGGTTAGGAACAAAGTCTAGCTAAAGCTAGAAAATTAGTTCTCTAACAGCTAAGTAAGCAGGAAACTAGACTAGAAGAACTAGAAGTTTACAGTTATAGAAGTTATCTCCCTATATAACATTAAACTAGACGTTAATAGTAAAGTCTATCCTGTCTTTTATATTAACTAGCTTAAACTATACCTATAAAACCCCCTTTACAGATAATTAAACAACAACCCCTAGCCTAGCCTCCTAGTTATTACTAATAATAATAGTACATCCTCTAAAGAATAGAAAGTTAACTCTATCTGTAGAGAAAGGCAGTCTAAAAGAGGGGGTAAGAGACGCAAGTACCTAGTAAAGTAAGAAGGCTATATTAATAAAATATAGGAAAGAGAGGATGTTTATAAGAACCTAAAGGCCTTAGACAGATAGCTGTCTGCAATAAGAAACAGGAGGGATAGGAATAGGAACTTACCTCTAGGATTCTAGTTAGAATCTCTAGAGGGGCATAACTAACTCTCTTACCTCTAATAAGAGAAGAGGGAGAGAAGTAGGAAGAGGAGATAGGTATAAGTAAGAGAAGGAGCACTAGTTTGTTAGGGAGATTATTTATTGCATTAGCCTATCCTAAAGGATAGACTGCTCTATATAGGGGCTATATTGTTATAAAGAAAAAGAACTATAAGCCTAGGTATTATCTAGCTAAAAAATTCTAAATGCTAAAGATAAGAGAAAACCTAAGCACTACTCTTAGTAGAACCTCTGTTACTACTGTTGTCCTTGTTACCTGTAGTAGTGTTAGTAACGTCCTTAATAAGTATTTAAACAAAGTTCTTATGTCTAGCAGCAGAGAGGATCTTAAGATATATATAGAAGTTAGCCTTAAAGTAGGTAAAACGCGTAAGTAGCATTAAGTTAACAGTAAGCTATGTTAAGCAAAGAATTAGTAAATACTCTAGAAAACAGGTAAGAAAAGAGAGAAATAACTTACTAAAGTCTTAAGCTAAACTACTACCTCTTTAGCAGCAATAGTAGTGCACTCTATAAGAACTACAGCAGCAGAGGGATAAGCCTTAACCTTATTAACCTTATCCTTATACTTAGACTACTTAGTCTTATAACTAGTAGCAGGTAAGCAGGTGTTAGGCTAGGATGTAAGGTTAGTATAACGTAGAAGGTTCTTATACTTCTTAAAGTCTGCCTAAATAGGCTTAATAACGCGCAGGAGCTTTATAGAGTTGCCCTTAGTAAACTGTAAGAACATACAGTACTTGTTTAGAGTCTTTTAAGTCTTACGCAGGGCCTAGTAGATAGTTAGCTAAGAAAAAGAACACTAAGAAGTAAGAAGTAGAAACTTACCTTATAGCAGTAAGAGTAGCTAAGAATATAGAGAGCGTAGCTAGTTAAGTAGTTACTAGCAGTAAAGGTGCAGACCTAACTAGACAACGTACAGTTAACACAGACCTTAAGATCTACAAAGCTACTAGCGTGTTAAGTATGCAGAGACTACTTACCTAGAGCTCTAGCCTAATTATTAACTAGAACCTTGTTAAAGGCTTCCTTAATCTTCTTATCCTCTAGCTTAATATTGTCTAGCGTAAGCTTTGCCTTCTTAGCTAAGCAAGTAGTAAAAGGGGTAAGATCTGTAAGAGCAGTGCTGCAGGCCTAAGTAAGGTAAAAGAGTTAGTATATAGGCAAATTATACAAAGAGATAGAGCAACTTACTTACTTAGGCAGTGCCTTCTTATTAGGTAAGTGTAACGCAGTAGGCAATCTAAGAGGCACTATTATTAAAATTAAGCAAAGCAGAGCAGCTAGATAATTAGATAGTAGTAGGAATTATATAAGGAAGGCGCGTAGACTTAAAATGTAGTGCAACAGAGAATGTAGAAAGTAGAGAGTAGGTAATAGAGTTGTTTTAACTAAGAAGCACGCTAATAAACAAAGAATAAGTAGAGAAGTACTATAACAGGCTAGGCCTAGGTGCTAGCTCCTTAGTGTACACTGCCTTAGCACTACTTTAGCTTACGTACACTGCCTTAGCACTACTCTAGCTTGCGCTTCTTAGTATAGACTAAAACTCTGCTACAGAGCTAATGTGTCTAAAACAGAGTTATAAAAACTCTACAACCTCTATTCTAGAGGTTGTTTTCTATTAAATCTATCTTGTATTCTACTAGCAAATTCCCTTAGAGGTTAGCTCCTTATAAGGACAGGGTCTTATACTAGTTACTCCTCCTCTGCCTTAAGGTTAGACTATAATTAGATAGATCTCTAGTTAATCTATTATTAGATTAGTTTGCAATAGATACTAAACTAAATAGTACCTATAGCCTAGTAGGTTCTTATAATAGAGTCCTCTAACACCTAAGCATATTAAAAGGCTGTTTTAATATTCTTAATCTACTAGTCTACTTACTATAGAGATAGAGCTCTACTCTCTGTACCTAGCTTAAGTTTAAGTTAAATGTTGTTTAATACTTAGATAATCTTTCTAGCCTTATTAAACGCTAGCTAGTTAGGTTCTAACTAGTTCCTACTTTTAGTTAAGCCTAGGGCTTGTAAGGCTTAGTTAATCTAGTTCCTCTAGATAGCTAGTTTAGCTTTAGTAGCTCTAGCAAGCTCTGCCTTAAAAAGATTCTTAAGGAGTTGCTTAATAAATAAAGGCTAGCCTATAGTTAGGATAGCTACAGGTTCTACCCTAGGCGCCCCTATAGTAAACAGAGGGTCTGTATTTAAACTAGTTACTAGATTTATCTAACTTAGATAGGATAGTGTATCTGTTAGAGGGCTAGTAGAGCTATAAGCCTGTTTATCTCCTAATTTAGTAGAGCCTAACGCTTAGTTATTAGATGTACTAGGCGTTGTATTAACCTAGGGCATGCCTAGTAGTAACAAGTTTGCTACTATATTGTGTATAGGATATCTCTAGGCATCTATTAGGTTGCTACTAGGGCTAGGCTGTTACAAGCCTAGTGCGTTGTTGTTGCTAGCAGCGCGTTAGCAACGTTAATTTCTAACTATTGTAATAGGTATAGAAAAAATTAGAGATCTCTTAACTACCTCTTCTAAGAAGGAGTATAAAGGATTTAAATTGTAAAGGCACTGCAGGCAGGCAAGAGATAGGACAAAAACGTATAGTATTAGATAAGATAAGAGATAAATCCTTAGAGGTTAAGCCTCTAAGGATTTAAGGGAATATATATGTGTTGTGTAGGCTCTAAGAAGTAACTGTAGTTGTCCTAAGGTGTTCCTAAGAGTTAGCATACCTAAGGTAGAAAGCCTCTAATAGTAATAGCTTAGATAATAATTCTAACTCCTCTATTCCTTATTAGGATCTAAATAGTCCTCTAGGATATGCTAGAAATAAGATTAATACTTCTTGCAATCCTAGGTTAGTAATTTCCTTACTATACTAATTATTTTCTAACTAATTTATAGCTTTCCTAAGCTTTAGAACTATAATTAGGCTAGTATTAGTTTAAGCTTTATGCCTATAAACCTGCCTATCTATTATCTTATAAACCCCTATAAGCAAGGCTGTAAAGAGTCTAAAGATTAGCAGGTTAACTTTAAAACTATTGCTTATAAGGCAGGACCTAGTTATATCTAAAAAAAGAGGAAAACAAGGGTTTTTCTAGAGCTTAGTAAGTATTTAATCTAGATTTTTAGTTATAAGGCTAATCTTTGTAGTAGAACCTGTGTGTTAATCTACCTATAATATTACAGTATTACCTGTTATAGATAAGAAGAAGAAGAAGACGCCTAAAACAACACTGTTAAAGCCTACGCTAAAGCTAAAGACTACTCTAAAGCTAAAGACTACTCTAACTACTAGATTAAATAAGAAGTTAAAGACCTTAACTCCTAAATTAGATAATCCTAAACTAGTTAAGACTTCTTAAGTAATCTCTTATGCTTTATATATACAACAGAGACTTTATAGAGTACTAGCTATTTGTTATAATCTAGAGACAGCATCTAAGAGATATATTAAGTGTAGAACTTATACTTATGTCCTAATATAAGATTAGTTCTAGATATACTTAATTAGAGTTAATCTAACTAGAGTAGGAACGCAGGAACAGCTAGCCTCTAAGCTAAGTATAGCACTTTCTCTAGTAAATCTAAGGTATATAATCTATTTAGCATTTAAATCTTTAAGAGAAAATCCTAACTTTTAATAGATCTAGAAGTCTAAGCAGGTAGGTAAAAGAATTAGAAGACGTGTTGCTGTAATTACTAAGAATACCTAGAAGTCTAGATTAGATTGTGTAGGACTATACATTAGTCTATCTCTAGTAGTTAATCTAGCTGCTCTAATGCTTCCTGCTCCTGCTTCTACTCCTGCTTCTGCTTCTGCTCTAATTCCTATAGCAACTTAACTAGTTGTTAATTAATATTTACAAGGTGTCTATTCTTAGCTTATTTAACATACTAGTGTTTTAGCTTCTAATTTAAACGCTCCTAGCTTTTAAGTTGTATATAATTAATAATTACAGTTTACACCTGCTAGGCACTAGAACTTTTAGGCTTCTTAACAACAGAGTAAGACTACTCCTTAACACTATTATTCTAAATATTACCTACAGCTAGTACAATCTAGTAGGTTTATTAGTTAATCCTACAAATACAGCTATAGATTACCTTACCCTTACTACTAGGATAATTAACAAGGAGGGTATAAGGAGTTAAGCTACTAAGATAAGGATCAGGGCAATTATTAGTACTGCCTAACTAATTATCCTTACAGTTACAGGGAGAGATTAGCTAGATATAGCTAGTCTAGATACTCTTGTTCTAGAGTGTTAGGTAATTATAGTTAAGGTTTATTTAGATTCTAATTCTGCCTCTTAACTAGAGAAGAGATTTAGGCTAAGATTATCTGTTATTTTAAGGAAATCTTAGCTCTAGTTAATTAGCTTTAAAGCTAATAGGTATGCTAAGAGACACAGTCTATTATAAAAGTTTAGATTAGCTTAATTATAAGATAATAATAGTTCTAGGTTCTGTTTAAAATTAGCTGTAATTGTACTTACAATTAAGCCTTCTATTCTAGTTTATTAATTAATCTCTTTATATCCTTAAGATTTAGGAGTTTCTTAAAGTAATTAAACTCCTATTTGCTTAGTACCTTAGTTAATCTATTAGCTAGTATTGAAGAGGTTTCTAGATAGCTAATCTTAAACAATCTATTTAAGTACTCTTATCTTAGCTACATATTCTGTATATCTACATATCTAAGTTTAGTTGTAATTCTCTTGTTTTTACTAACTACTAGCTAGATAGTTTGTTAATTATTATACTAAATAGTCTAGGTATAACCTATATCTAGCGTTATTTTGTTAAACAATTGCTAAATTGCTATTATCTCTTTTGCTATGTAGGATAGAGTAATTAGCTCTGCCTTAGTTATAGATGTAGTAACTATAGATTGCCTAGCTACTTTCTATAAGATTAGTCTTCTAAACAGGATAATTATATATCTATAAGAGGATCTTTAGGTTTCTAAATTATTAGCAAAGGATGCATCTCTATAGATAACTAGTTCTAGTCTAAGATAATCTCTAAATTAAATGCCTTGTGTTCTTGTCCTGTAGAGATATATAATTACTTAATTAATTGCCTTATAGTAGTTCTTACTTAAGTTTATTAGGAAGTAGGATAACTTTAATACTGTAAAAGATACGTCTAGACAAAGCATAATAGCTGTATAAAGAGCTAATCTAACCTTCTCTTAATAAGACTTTACATCTTGTTTAGTTACCTCTCTAGAGTTTGTAATTAGCTTAGCTGTAGATAGAGAGGTTTCTAGAAACAACCCCTTATCTAGGTTAAACTTCTTAGTAATCTTATTAATATACATATTATAGAGTAACGTAATTAATCTTACTTCCCTATTTTAGATTACTCTAATTCCTAGGAACTACTGTACATCTTCTTAATCTTAGATTTTATACTTTAATATAACTTTGCTCTAAAGGTCTTGTGCTTCTTACTTATAGTCCTTATAGTACAGCAAAAGTATATTATTAACATAGAACAGTACTAGGATAGTATAATCTAGATTAAAGAACAGGTAAAGCTTCTTTTTAGAGTATATTAGTCTAATTAATTAAAGAGTGCTTAAGAACTCTTTGTACTAGAGTAGTAGAGATTCTCTTAATCTATATAGTGCTCTGTTAAGTAGGACACATAGTCTAGCTTCTTTAAATCTGTGTAGGAGATTATAGATTACTAGATTGTCTTTTATAATAAGTGCATTTAAGAATACTCTAACTACATTATATTACTTAATCTCTAGATTAAACTTAGCTATAATAGCTATAACTGCTCTAAATAATTTAGCAGCTAGTATAGCTGCATATATTAATGTAAAAGTGTTAATCTCTTGTAGATTACCTCTAATAACAAGTCTAGCTTTGTATTTAATAAAGAAGCTGTCTTAATTAAATTTATAGGTCTAGACCTACTTAAGTAGTAGTAGTCTATTTATAGAATCTAATTTAGGGATTTCTATCTATATTCCTTTCTACCTTAATTAATTTATCTCTTTTCTTAAAGCGTCTCTAAAAGGTAGCTTAAGTAGGTGTTGTATTAATTGTTTCTATATTTTTAGTAGTAGTAGTAGATTATCCCTATATATCTTTTAATTAAGTAATAGTTTTACTTAGTTATTTTAGATTGCTGCTATAACTACTAAGTTTATAGTCTTATAACTTAATTGTTCTTCTTAGGATTAGGTAACACTAGGTAAGAAAGTATTTGTAAAATCTAACTACTAATTATTTTTAGTAAGACTAGCAATTAAAGTGTTAACACCCTTAAATCTACCCCCCTTCTAGTTGCTAGGCTTTTGCCTTAGCTCTCTATCTAGGATATAGACTCTTAGATCTGCTTTAAATAGTAATCCTTATTATCTTTAACTTAATTAAACGCAAGTTGTTGTATCTACAGCTTTACTTAGCTATGCAGAAGCAGCTTAGCAAACTTAAGAAGCTAGAGTAATTAATCTTAATTAACTACTTAGGCAGGATAATTTAGCTACTATAGGAGTACGTACTCTCTATTAATTAACAGCCCTACAACAATTAGTAAGATTATCCTGTTAGATTTCTCTGCAGTCTCTATTACCCCCTAAACCTTAATTAATTAGTTTAGGAGTAGTATCTAGAGTAAATAATCTAGTAGTTTCTAGTTAATTAGTACAGATTCTTAGGTAATTACTAGCCTTGTTTTCTTCTTGTACTGTTTCTGTGCTCTAGTTCTCTTAATTACTAGGTAAGCTAGCTGCAATGTCTGTTAATCTAGATAACTTACCTCCTACATTTCTGCTAGGGTCTAAACTAGACTAGATATTTATTTGTTTAGGTATAATTACGTTCTAACCTAGATCTTAGATTTCTCTATTATAAAGGATCTCTACTAACTAAGTAGCTTAATTAATCTCTAATTCTTTATCTAGAGTGCCTTAATAAAAGGTCTTTTTATTAAACATAACATCTCTTGTTATAATAACTTAATTAAGTATTAGGACCTATATCTAGTATATGTTAGATGCAACGTATCTAACTAAGTAACTAATATGTCCCCTTAGGTTAACTTTAAATCCTTATTAATTCCTACTAGCTAATTAATCCTTATTAAGAGGATAAGCTCTGCACCTATAGGCATATATCCTACTCTAATCTAGTCTTAGATTAGCAGTTCTATGCCTTATCTCTGCTAGTTTGTACTACCTAAAATATTAGCAAAACTAACTATCTAGCACCTTATTTAGTAATTAATAGTTTTAAGCAGATAACAGACTTATACTATATAAGTAAGTAGCTGCGCTTATAATCTCTAGCTAGAGTTAAGCAGGCAGATTTGCTCCTAACCTTATTTTAATTAATTTTGTTATTAATTCTTATCCTGCCTTCTCTACTAATCTATTTAGTTTGTAAGTGTAGAGAGGAAGGGTTATAATTATAATCCCTTATTTATATACCTACTCTTTATATCTAGATACACCTCTCTAGGGCCTAGTAGCTAAATTATTATCCTAATAGATTTTAACTATATCTAACTTATATTTCTGTTTAACCTACTTAGTAAATCCTGTAATAATCCTTATTATCTTACTAAGAGTTTTAGATTAGAGATTATTGTTAAACAGCTTTCCTAAGTAATCCTCTTTAATTACTAGTGCCTATTCTTTGTTAAGTCTTCTAGTTAGCATATTAAATAGATCCTAGGATATACAATAGAAAGGATAAAGTAATCTTTCTCTTAGTCTATAAGAGATTACTTAGTAGGAGTATGCAGTTAAGCATTGCTTATAATCTATCCTCTTTGTTCCCTCTATCTAAACATTTTAAGCAGATTAGACTAGGGTTTAAAGGGCTTTTAATTTAAGGTGTCTAGATTTTTAATGCTAGAGCTGCTCTAAGCTAGATTAAGTTTAATTAACTATAGATAATTTTACAGCTTAGACAATAGAAGGTAAAGGATAATAACTAATTTTATTATATTTAATAAAGACAAGGTTATAAGCTAAGTATAAGGTAGCTATAATTACGTAGTTCTTAAGTAATCTATACCTAAGAGTATTGTTAAGACCTATATACTAGAGTCTAACCTTCTTAAGCTTAGCTTTAGATATAATATTAATATAGAATCTATTAACTACCTTAACGTCTTTAAGCAACAAATTCTTAGTTCTAGGTCCCTTCTTCCTATTAAGGCAACCTTTAATTAATTAATCTCTCTTTCCTAAGGCAGAGAGTAACAAAGTACTAGCTTCTATAATCTCTCTTAAATTAGCTTTCTTAAAAGTTCCTTTAACTAAAAACTTTTAATTATTAACAAGGTGTACTGCTCTACTACTATTAAAGATAGTACTTATTAATAATAGATAAGCAGAGTAAGCTGTACTATACACTTCTTCTTAATTAGTAATAAGGTCTAAAGGGTTAATTAGAGCTGCTACTATTAATCTAGGAAACTTGCTAGTCCTAGTCTTAGCTAACTTAGTTAATCTAGATAACCTAGAGGTTCTAGGGTTCTATCTAGATTATTTAACTTATTTTCTAAGATTATTCTACTCCTATTTAGCGTAGTTTTCTCTAATCTTAGATTTAGCTATTTTAGTAAGGGTTATCTTTAGTCTGTCTAATACTATTAATCTAGTAATTGCAACTTAGAGTCTAAAATAAGAGATTAGAAGCTAGTAGTACAATCTACCCTATTAGTAAGAACACTTGTACTTTAGGGCACCTAATTTCTACTTATTCTGCTAGTTTCTAGATAATCTACTAAAAGTTGCGTACACTCCTAATCTCTTTCCTTTTAGTTAACTAATTGCTTATTTCTAAAGCATAAGGAAGAAAACTTTAGAGACTTTGTCTATAGTTAGAGTAGTCTTACTTAGAGCTAAATTTATTGTAATTAATTGTTTTATAGATTAGGACTATTTAGAAGCTAGCTTTACTAATACTAAATCTAGAAAATTAGTAATTGCTAGTTATCTGCTAACATCTAGGATAGAGTAAGTTACAGCCTTTCTGTAAAGAATTTGCTATTTATTAAACTACTTATCTAGAGTTATCTAGCCTAATCTAGCTTTCTCTAGATAAGCTTAATATTACTGTCTTACTAGATTGCTTATGTTATCCTTAGTTAGAGCAAGGTTGTTCTTTAGTAATTAAACAAGTGCTTAATAAGTAACTTTCTTATTATTAAGCAATTTAAGAGTAATTAAGGCTAGAAGGTTAGGAGATACTATTTTGTTAATCTAATTACAATATTAGTAAGCTTAGCTACTTTCCTTATCTATCTAGCTGTTTTAATCTTATATTTCTAGACTTCTTCTAGATACTCTACAACTAGTAGTTTGTAAGTTTCTTTTATAGCTTTAAAAGCTAAGTTAGTAACTTCTTCTAATTGCACTAGTTTCTTTAGATAAGAAGAATAGACTAGCTCCTACTTGTCTATTAGATCTATATTGCCTGCTTCTAGATTAATTTAATTCTAGATAGCCTTATTTTAGGCGTGAAACTCTAGCTAAGTGTACTAGTTTAGCTAGTCTAATCTAGATTTAAGCAGGATCTGCCTAATACTAATCTTTTCTTTAGTATCTATAGTAGTAGGTTTAGTAATTTGTAATAAAGAGGTTAGTATAAGTGTTTAATTATATTAACAAAGTCTTTAGCTATACTAAGTACGCAGGGAGAATCTTTCTTTATAGTCTATAACGCTAGGCTTATAACTGTAAAAGTTAAGAGACTTAAGAGATAAACAATTAATAATTAAGAAAGAGAGATTAAATTCTTCTACTAATCTATTAGTTTATCCTAATTGTTTATATATCCTTAATCTAACGCTAGTGACTTAGCGCATCCAGATTCAGATCACAAAATTAGTAATCCAGATCAGATAATCACTAATCTAAGCGGTATTTACCGCGACAATTGCGTCTGCAGGTACCTTTGACGAAAGCGCGTCAGCCTTGGACACGCCAATACCGGTGGACCATCAGCGGACAGACCAGTATAGTTCCATGGTGGTGCTCAAGTTGTCCTGTACCCGATCGCTCCTCAACTTCAACGTGGCTGACCGCGATAATCCCGGCTGGAACTCATATCTGCAGTCTATGGAACGTGTGCGACATTCTTCGCATGTTGGTCGCTGGCCAGTGCACTGCCAGGCGTGGGCATGTCAGGATCAATCGCAGTCGTATCATTCAGCGTACTTACCTTCCTCCGCTTCTCTCGACACATTTGACAAGCTACAACTCTCTTACTTCTATCTGGTACCAGGCTTGACGATTCCCGTCTGCGATCAGTTGATGCTGGCAGTAAGCGGCGGTAGTCCGGAGGCATGGTGGATAGATTTTTAACTGTATTAAGACCGGGCACGCACAGCGAGTCCCTACACGCGAAGAAAAAGCGTTTCTAAGTCGAAGTAGCAGCGTCGCCACCGCGTGGTCCAGGTTCAGCCTGAATCTGAATTGTGGACATCCGGCACGATTGCCCGGCCCAATGATTGTGGTTATGGTACAGAAATTCTCGTCCACCACGCCTAGATGTACTGGATTATTCACATAACCTCTAATACTGTGGCTGGTGCTTATTTCAGAACATCAATGTGGCGCACAACGCTAAAGACGAAGTTGTACTCCTGCACTCTTTCGTGACTAGATCCATTACTAGCCACTACTGGATGGTCCAACAATCCAACGACCAAGCAGGTTAAACAGAGCTCTCAGCGAGATCAGAGTCTGATTCCAGCAAAACCCCGTTCTCAACAATCCATCAATAAGACAATGACGCGAAATCACGTGATACAACATAGAATACCAGAACTCCTACCTCTCCATCTCTCACACGCCTCTAGAAAAGCCAATTAAACAGATATATCGAATCCAACCCCCTCTCTCTACATCACTGCACCTTCTTCCCTGCACCTCCGTTTTCCACCTCTTCTTCCTCACACATCTCCTTTATATACATACCTCCCCTTCCCTACCACCACCTCACCCAACGCCAACACCGCCCATACAACAAAAGCAACGAGGAGCTTTGTCAATAGGATTCCACACCGTGTTCAACGTAACAATCTCTAGCTGCGCATATGAGTCATAGCTCTAGCAGCAATCAGCCAAGTCGGTGTGCTTACTAACTGCCCTATTACTGTATTGCCATTCGAGTTGTCAACAAGCAAGTCAAGCAAGTCGAAAGGCAAGACTTGACTTAATTTGACTTGACTTGTTACTTTGTCTGGTGTGTAGAACTGGATTTGCTTGTGAAGTTATTGACAGGTGAGGTAATCATGGTTATTAAGTCGACTTGCTTGTTGTCGTGATTGATTGCCATGGAGTATCAACAAGAGGAGGGATCAAGAAAGCTGAGTCGCGCTACAGGTTGCGTGTTGTTGTAATTTGGCTAGGTCTGTTTATTTACTTTGGTTTTCTTGGGCTTGGGTGGGGTGTGGGTATGGGAACTTCGCATGTCATGACTTAACCCGTGATCTGTTCAAAGAGAAAAGGAAAAGCAAGTCGGTCATAAACGGGTCGTGAATATACGCTGATTTACCACCACTCACACCGAACAAACAAGACTTCCGCCAAAGATACCAGTGTGGTGAACACATCCACTACGCATCAGGAAACAACACACCAACCACCTCGTCCACAAGCGTAAACACCAAATGCGTATTCAACCGCTCATTATTCACCATCCCCTCCATCCGTCTCGCGGCAATAATCGCATTCTGCCTACCCACGACACTGCTCGCCAGCTCGGGGACCAGCGTCTCCAGCACCGCCTGCGCCTCCCTGCGACTACGATCGCGATCTTTCTGGGTACGCGGCAGCGCAGCGGGATCAGGTTGTTTAAGCCGGCCGTTCGGCCACATGATGTCTTTGACTTTGTCGATGTAGGATGCCATGCTGTTGGCGGACGTGAATGCCGTGAAGGACTCGCGGACTTTGCGCTCGATTGTGCCGCCGAGCAGCTGGTGTAGCACTACGACGACGGCGCGGCCGCGTAGCCAGTTGTTCTGCGCGTTCAGGCTGAAGACTTCGAGGAAGAGGTCGCAGATTGGTTTTACGAAGGGTTCGAGTTCTTTGTTTTCGAACGCGAGGAGTTCGGCTTCGGCTTCGGCGTCGCCTACGCCTAGACCGGCTTCGAAGCCTGGCGGGGCGTTGGGGTCTGTGGGGTGGCTGTTTGTGGCGGCGAGTTGGGTGGTTGCTGCTGATATGAGGTTTTGGCCTGCGACGGACAGTTGGTCGAGAACGGGGATGTTGCCGAGGAACTCCTCCATGCCGTCTGCGACAGAGGAGTAGATGCGGGAAACGAAGTCGCTTGTTTCGGCGGCGTTCTTGAGGGTGTCTGCAGGGTTGATGGCAGAGGCGGAGAGGAAAGCGCGGAGCTCGCGGCTGCGGCAGACAGTGGGAATCTGGAGAAGTTCCTTTACGGGCGTCAGCAAGTGCGGGAGAGAAGAAAAATAGGTGGACCCACCCGGAGATATTTCTCAAGACCTAGCCGCCGCTTGTGCAGGAAGTCTTTCTGCAGCTTGAGCATCATCTGTCGGCGTGGAAACTCGAGATTTCTGACTTGAGGGAATTTCGAACGAAGATTCTTGTGCAGCTCGTGGAACTCGCTGTAGCGACGAGAGATGACCCACGTCGCGGCCGGCATCTGATCGCCCGCTTTGCGCTTGACTTCGACAACATCTGTGTCATGTTAGTGGCAACTCATCACGATTTGAGATTGGTTATGTACTTACACATTGCGTACTCCTTCCCATCTTCCTCAGTGCCGACCATAATGGACTGTATGAATACTGTAGCGCGACCGTACAGACTGTTGTCGCTCTCTTGGACGATATACTGCTGACGCTGCAGCTCTTTCCGTTGAATCTCTCTTTGCAAGCTAGCCTTGCTTTTACGCAGGATCCTGAGCTCAGCAGCGTTGTTCGTCAGCTCCGCCTTCGAGGTTAGAGAGTCCACGATAGACTCCTGCGTCACCAAACGCTCAATATCGGCGGTGAGTGCATCAATGGCTTCTGCAAGGCCCAGATCGCCAGGAGCGGCTTCGTGGATGTCTTCGTCATCGGTCTTGTTGCGCGATACTGGGTCATCCACTTCGTCCTCGAGGAACTTCTCCTCATCGCCGAAGAGATCGTCGTTGAAGACACCCCGCGTTCTGGGGGCGCCAACAAGTCCTAGAGATGCTATGCTCGGCCTCTCACTTTCTTTTCTGTTCTGCAACAAAGGTCTAGGTGACATGGCTCTAGGTAGGTCCACTGACCCCTTCCGAGAATCAGTATCTTGGGGCGACTTCATGCTCGGGTCGTAAAATAACGAGCCTTCGGGCTCGTCCATGATGTCTGTCAGTGCAGCGTGCATAGCATCGACAACCTGGCTATTGTTCCCGTTCTGGTGGTTTTGACCAAAGTCAGAGTCAAGGCTTGCAGTGGACTGCACCATGGTATCGGTATCGTAATCGTCGTCAAACAGTGGCGATCGTATGTTGCTGGGTGACTGCACGTCCAGCGATCTTCTGAGGGGCGGCTCGAAATCTTTGATCACACCTTGACTCTTCAGGTCGGAAGACGAAGCAACTGCGCGTCGGAGGTCTCCTGCGGGCAGCTTTAGCATAGGCCGCTGGTTCGACTGTGACCTCGTCATAGCAGGAGCGGCAACAGGGGAGTCATCTAGGGTCTGCGCGATTGATTGTGTTCTAATGTTCCTGCTCGGATTCGCTGCTTCGTCCATTGCGAGCCATTTGTAGTAGAGGTTCGATCTCTTGAACCGCCTGAAATATGGCTCTTGCAGCTGGTCATAGGCGTCCGTCTGGGCTTGGAGTAGAGCACGTCGTGCATCGTGGTACTGCTGCGGTGTCGCCTTTCGCCCTGCTTTGAGGAATTTTGTGACTGCTTGTTTGGCTTCGGGCAAGATCTTCAGTCCTGGCTTGGACAGATAGGCGTCGTGAATTTGGGCGATATCTGCACGATCAGAATCGGTCCACGAAGGTAATGGGCCGCTTTGTCCTGCAGGCTCCTCGTCCAGCTCATCTTCGAGAGGGTTCCGGAAACCATCGACAACTATCCAGAACTGCACGAGACGCATCAGATCTGCCTGGTCCATAAACTCCATGAAGCAAGACAGGCCAGACGCATCGTAGAGCACTTCCCGTAGCGAGGCGTTGGCGAAGCGAGAGGATGTGCGCTTGTGCTTGGGCTTCTCCTTTGCCTCGACTTTTGCACGAACTGAACCGCCAGCACTGAGGTTGGCGACCTTTTGGTCCAGGATGCTGCGTGCTGTCTCGAGGCGGCGCAGATAGACTGCATCCTGATCCTCGACCTGCGAGTCCTTGCGCAACTGGCTGGAGATTTCACTGCGAAAGCGCCGGGCGTCTGCGAGTGTGTTGGTCTGTCTGATGGCGCGGATGAACTTTTCGAATCGGCGCTCGTTGTCGCCAGGGGCGAGCTTGGGAAACTGTATGTTCTTTGGGATCTTGGGCGAGGCGGGGGTCTGCTGATCGAGTGCGGCTCGGAGCTTGCGGACAGTCTTGCGTTCTTGGAGGAGCGTGCGACCCTGGAGGAATGAGCGGGTGCTGTGGGATGGTGACGTGTGGGATGGTGACGTGTGGGAACATGACGTGACTTACATAACCCTCCATCAGCTGATTCCACATATCCGGGTCAGCAACCAGCTGCATGATGGGCGACAGGACCGCGCAGGCGACGAGCTCCTTGATCAGCACATTGACCGCTGGGCTGGTCATCATGCTGGGCGGCATGATTTTGGGCAGCAGACGGGCGACCAGGCTGCGCAGGTGCTGCTGCTGTATAGGCTTGGTGTTGGAGTAGGCCAGCGAGGCAGCTGGGTGCAGGCGGCCCTCGTTGTACTTGGCCGCAATGGCAAGGTCCAGCTCTTCGCTCTCGGTGACGTTGCGCATCAGCTTGCGGCCGCGCACCACCTGCTCGGCCTCGTAGGACGCCCGCAGGTGGTCGGTGATGACGGGTATCAGACGTGACACAACCGTCTCGACCATGTCCACGGCGAGGATGCGCTCACAAATCTCGCCCAGTGCTGCGCGCACTGCCCGGTCGACCTCGTTGACAAACGTGGGGCTCTTGCTGATGCTGCCATACCAGCTCTTTACAAAGTCGCGCAGAATGAGGCCCACTAGAACATCCAGACTGTCTGACACGACGAACGAGGCCGGGTAGATGGGCTCCATCATGTACTCGTTGCGCTTGGTGAGCGCTGCCACCTCGGCCGCCCACTGCTCCGGTCGAACAAACGCGGCGTGACGAGCTCCATAATCGGCTTTGCTGGAACGTAGCGACTTGCTCCACGCGGTCGTGACAGTCAACCAGGCCTGCAGTCCAAGGGTTGCGAGTGCGCCGGTGACAAAGGCATACGGCAGGTAGTGCAGCTTCGGCTGCCAGTGGGTAAGGTAGCCCCAGGCGACGAAGATGGCGACGGCGGCGAGGACTACATCTCTGCGCTTCAGGGCCATAGTCTCTTCTTGGCTCGGCGCATCTTGCGCGTGGCATAGGGCACGTCGGCGGACACGCTGAGGTTGACGTCGCTAGTAAACGCGCCGCGGTAAACACGGGCCACTAGCGCTGATACGAGATATACGACAGGTACGAGATACGGCGGCTGGGCAGTTATCAGTCGAGTGAAAGGGGAGGAGCCAAATATCAGTCGAGCGAAAGGGGAGGAGCCAGATATCAGTCGAGCGGAAGAGCCAGTCGCGTGTGAAGGTGTGCATCTTTGGCAACTCTTCTACTGTACAACTATGGTATCTCGTTTTGAACGCCCCAACACCTTCCCATGCAAATGCAACGTGTGACCATCTCTCCATCTACTGTCCACCGTATACCGCTCAGAACTTTTGCCGGCCCAGCGTCGGCTGCCACTCAAGTGGATGCGTCTCCTCTGTCGCATTATCGTCCTGCTTCCACACCTGTATCGACTTGTCTGACCCACCTACGATCAACCTCAGTCCGGTCTTGTCGTAGGTCGAGCACATGACGCCGGCCTCGGCGTCCAGGGATCCCGGCTGTGCAATCTGCTCCGTGTGCTGGAATCGATGTCCAGTCTTCCAGTCCCAGAAAGACATGGAGCCATCGTCGCCGCCAGAGAACATGACATTGTCCTCGTTGACCGACAGAGTGTTGACGATGCTATTGGCCGGCTGGAAGTTGAGCATGAAGTCACCACGCGGGCACATCCACTGCTTAATCGACTGCGAGCTACCAGACGCAAATGTGAACTCCTTCGGGTGTAGCGCCAGTGCCCTGACTGACTTCTTGTGGTGCGTCAACACTGTCTGGGTCTTGCCAGCCGCCAGATCCCAGAGACGAATCGTCGAGTCCATGGAGCCTGTGATGACCTGAGGGTCGGCCTCTTGCGCCTTGATGCTCGAAATCGTGCCCTTGTGTCCGCTCAGCACGTGTACGTTTGTCCGTGTTCGCATGTCCCAGACCCTGGCCACACCGTCGCGACCGCCAGTGATCAGTACGTCCAGCGTGGGGTGCAGCGCAAGCGTGTAGACACCACTGAGATGGCCGTGGTAGTGGCGGATGACCTTGTTCGTTTCCAGATCCCAGCATTTGACCATCTTGTCCTCACCGCACGAGAACAGGTAGGGGTGTCGCGGCGAGATCTCCAGTCCACGGACGGCGCTGATGTGGCCAGTCAGGGTAAGCTTGAGCTGTCCACTCGCAAGGTCCCAGAGTTTGACTGGGGAAGAGGTTAGCAGATAGACGGCAAACAAACAAGGGTAGAGAGATACATACTCGTCCTGTCTGCTGCACCACTGGCAAAGAATCGGTTGTCTGGATCCACAGCCAGCGACCGCACCCAGCCCATGTGGCCTGCCATGACCCTCGACACTTTCCATGGCTGGTGCCATTCGGGCTTGGTTTGCCTGACAGTGTCCTTGCGCACCAGCGAGCTCGATGTCGCATTCCGGTTGGGCGTGGGGCCGTTCGCGTTGGGAGCTGCGCCCTTTCCTCCAGCCCTTAATGTCAATGCCATGGACTGGGCGTCCTTGGCCTTGTCGGCCTTCTCAGATGCGCCAGCGATCATCTTGCGCATCTTGGGGTCGGACGCCTGCTCTTCCGCGTTCTGGTTCTTGATCTTCTTGCGTCGCTCTGCTGCCGTCGAGGCTGCCGCCGCCATCTTCGCAGCCAGGGCCGGTGGCAGTTCGCGCACATGCTCGTATTCGTTCCGTATGCGCGCAGCGACATTGACCTGGTCGGCGGCCGTGGAGGGCGCGGGGGTGGTGGCGGTGATGGAGAATGCCGAGTTGAGCGCGTGATCGAGCGCGCCAGAGGAAGCAAAGTCTGCCGCGAATATCTCTCTTGTCCGTTTGGCTGACGCACGCACGAGCTGCTCGGTTGAGCTGGGAATGGGCGCTGTTGTCGCCATAGTCATGTGATTTGTGGAAGGTCGTGCACGTCGATTGAAGAAGAAGTCAGCGACGACGACCTGGTGGTTGCTGTGTAGTGGCCGGAATAGGTTCGACGTATCGTTGCTGTTGTGACTTGTCGACCGCGGCATCAAGCTCGGACAACGAGAGCGAGAACGATTTCTAGCGCGACCTGCTCAAGTCTTGGCACAGCCTTATCGATTAGACTTCACCAAGATCGCGCAGGACCCAAGGCTGATATCGACACCACCACTCTTCAAGTATAAGAGGCGCCAATATCTGCTGTCCTATGTTTCTGATCGGTAGTAATCGGAGGTCGAGCTGTCTTATACTACGTCCACACGGACGCCTATTTAACGCCGTCCATAGCGCTCAACCGTCACTGTTCCTCACCAAGACCTGCAAAGTGGACAGCACACTCGAGTGTAGTCTTCTGTCGCTGGCCTCTCTTCGGTCGAGTGTAGAGGGTGCGTCTCGAGCTGTACTGGCTGGACACTCCTGCTCAGCATGCGGAAGAACTAACTCCCCACTGCGTCATGGCACTGGCACTTGCAACCGACCACAAAGCGATCTTCGGCCCATGAACAACCAAGCCTCGTACTTACGGCTCCCAAATTGGCGTCGATGGTCTACTCTGTGCAGGTAAAGACATGAACCGTGAGCTGGTCAGATTGGTAACAGTGTTGTTGAGCCACCAACAAGGACCCCTTACCTGCTAACTAACCTATCGAAAGACGTCCTCATCTCATCGACGGAACCTTTGGACACAACAGCCACCAGAAAAACTGACTAGGTTGCCGAGTAAGCCACCAAAATTTCGCAAGTGGCACTTCTGCATCAACCCGGACACGAATTCCGGCCAAGGCGTAACAATTCGAAGCTCGAGGTTGATCAAAGGCTGTCCAGCAACGATCCCTCTCAGGCTTGCCAACACGAGCGATGCGCACCTCCGCAAGAACTCACTTGGTACCTTTCGAGGAGCGGGTGAACTCCTTGGACCGTTTCTGGTTAGAGCCAACAATACGGGTCTTCCAAGTTGATCCACCTCATTACGTCAAGGGAATTCATCCATCTCACGCTTTATTATTGCACTGGCAACGTAGGCACAATCCGGAGTCGCAAGGGGCGTGAAAAACCCTCATAACACCTAAAAGCATACTGGGATCGAGTCTGCTGAGAATCGTGTTCGCCGTCCCCAGGTTTTCCCCGGATTTGCTTGTGCTGGGTTGGGTTTCATGTGTGCGTGCACATGCTGCCGAGGAACTTCCCTCGACACCGAGCCGTCACACCCGGCATCATGGAACGCATTTGGATCGGCAGAGACATGTCGCAGTTACTTTTACTGCTTTCCAACTTTCTTTGCCAACGAGGCATCCTCGTCGCGATCGTCACTTGCAATAGCACTCACCACCGTGGGGCTGACCCGCACGCAAGAAGCTGTAGATGCAGGTACGGCTTGATACGCAGAGGCTCACAAGACGTTCTGCCACTTTAGCTGGGCGAGACAATACAAGCCAGTCGCTAAACCCCTGGAGCGTGTCAGGCCTCCAAGTGCAACGCTCAGGCGTGCGGCCCGGGTGTGTCATCCGGTCTACGACTGGTCCAGTTCCTGCGCGAATACTTGCCACCTCGGAAGACTCGACGAAAAGGGAGACGGGGAGCGGGACGTCGCGAGCCAAAGGGCACGATGGATCATTCAATACTGGAGACTTTTTCTGGTTACCTACGTCTTGCCTCAGCTTCGCGCAGGTTGCAGTTCGTGTTTATTCACAGATCGCAGTGCAAGAAGTTGGGTTGAGCATGTACACAGCACAAGCTCGTGAGCGGCCAAGCCACCCCGGATTTTCTGCATCACGCCATGCCAAAACTAGCTCCCGCCGCGATCAACGCCCCCCAAACCACTTACAGAACCACACCCAGTCGAGTAAGACTTGTGGCGTCTGGGGCACCGGTCTTGGTGTCTTAATAAGACTTCATCCCCGTCCACGCTCGAACATGTCATCGCCGCAAGAGCCCCAGACGTAACAGCGCATCAACAGTAGCCAATCACCTATTGATTCATACTCCCGCTGTGCCGAAACAATAACAGAGACTACCCCAGAAAGTTTACTGACTTGTTCGTTGGAGGCAACTGCTCCTCTGTGATCTTCGATCTCATTTGCGGAGAGGGGTAATTGTGTCGGCGAGCAGGGTTTTCCTCCACCCAGCAGCCCCAAACAAGGCGTTGAGAAATCTCCTCAACATATCGAGGGGGCATGGTCGACACCGCTTAGCCGATTTGGATGCTTTCAGCTGCCGCATGTGACGATGATGGCGAGTGGATCTTCTGAACACGAACTGTGCCTTGTTCAAGGCCAACGCCGCCTATTGTGGATATAAAGCGCTGAACACTCTTTGTGTCCTTCTTCCCTAACCATCACCGTCGTTTACACACACAAAGTTAAGACCTTCACTAAGCCGTCAACCCACACGCAACAACCATACGCCAGCCAAAATGAAGACCTTCGCTGTTGCTTCCATCATTGCTCTGGCCTCCGTTGCCTCTGCCCAGCTCGATAACATCCCGTCTTGCGCCGTACGTCGTCACTGCATCGCCACACTTATACGTTCCAACTAACACAGAGCAGTTGACCTGCTTCATCACCCCCCTCACCACCGACGGCTGCTCCGGTCTCACCGACTTCGCCTGCCACTGCAAGAAGGGTACCGAGCTGTTGGCCACCGTTCAGCCCTGCGTGCAGAAAGCCTGCTCCAAAGAGGACCAGGCCACCACCATCTCTGGCGTCGAGTCCACCTGCGCCGCCGCTGGCGTGCCCATTGAGATCCCCGACAGCTCCTCAGCCGTTTCATCGGCTGCTGCCAGCGTCACCTCCGCTGCCGCCTCGTCGGCTTCTGCATCTGCTTCGGCCGTCATCTCTGACGCGAGCTCCGCTGTTGAGTCCGCTGCAAGCAGCTTGTCCAGCGTGATCGCAAGCGCCATCTCCAGCGCACAGTCTGTTGCTTCCAGCCACGCCGCCACTGCTACTGGCTCTTCCAACAGCACCGCTTCCGCCACTGCCTCTTCTACCCAGAGCGAGTTCACTGGTGCTGCCGCTCAGGCCACACAGGCTGCTGGTCTCCTCGGTGCCGCTGCTCTTGCCCTCTTCGCCTTGTAAATACCCAGACGTTGCTTGCGTTGTGAAGGACGAAAAATGATCCTTGTCACAAGAGATGGTAATGAGGTGGTAATCTAGTGGGATGAACGAAGGTGTTCTGTATAATAAGCAAAACAATAAAACTAATGCTATGACACTGTTGATCACTTTCATGTGTCGAAGCACGCTTCAAGCAAGTCCATCTTGCAAGTAGACGATGCTCAAGGGCAATATGATTACTCAACCTTTCCACAGCGCCAATATGCATCACACCCTCATAGGTTCAGAGTCGAAGTAAACCGGATTGAAACCAAGTGCAGTTGGAACGAACTTCCGAAAATGTTAACAAGACAAACCAATAGCTCTTTCCGTCGTCGCGGCGTCGATGACTCCCCAATGTTAGCGCGTAACTTCACCTCGGCTCAACCGGCTCGTGCTATTTCATCCCACCTTCATCTATATTCGAGCATAGTCTCTGCAACACTAAATCGTCCACTGGACTACGTATTGCAAGATGAGCTTGCCTTGACCCACGTCTAATGTAATCTTCTTATCGATCGACCTGACTGTATACGTGCTACCAGACATGGAACTCAATATCCTGCAACTTGGAGCCAAGGTTGCTACGTCGGCCTGAGTGTCTTCCAGTCGAACATGACCGAGGGGAACTGGGTAAGATCTAGATCCTGATCGCGACTTACATCTAGCATATAGGGACGGACAGTATTGCTCAAGCCAAGTCAATCTGGATACCATGAATGCGCATAGAGCGTGCATCAAAGTTTCACGACAAACATCCCACAACTGCTGTTTCACTATCAGCATAACAACTACAAGGACGGTACCCAGTCCTGCTGGAGTTCTTATCAGATTTCCATATTGGTACAGTTGCACCTGAGCGCGGTAATGCTGGCAGAGCTCCTGCACCAATGCCTCGAGAGGAATTAAGAAACAAGACAAAACAAACGCAGCAAACCCAGTCACACTACGCAATCAATTCTGGTATCGACTATACCCTTCAAGAGAGTTGTCAGCACGGTCTCTTCGACGTTGCAGACCTAACGTCAAACGCCACCTACATAGTATGCAGGTCGTTGATCAAGCTGTAACCACTTGTCAAATATGGACAATCTGCAGAGAGAAGACGGACCGACAGGCTGAAAGGGTAGGTTGCGCGGCGCGGACAAAACATGGGCTTGGCTGCACACTGACTCTCAGTACAGTTTCCATGTCGTTGCACCGACAGCAGCAATGTTGATGCGTTACCTCGACTCAATCAAAATCTGACATGGTGTGCTGTTTGTGCGATACGAGCACTGCATAAATGTTGCTTCTAGAGAACCAATCACGCATGCTCGGCTCCACGTGCTTGACCGCCGGCCATGACGGGCATGAACGTCGAGAGGTCCTGCAACGCCGCGTCACCTCCTCGAACTCATAATTGAGCCGACAACGAGAAGACGGTGGTTGCATCCTGAGTTACTCGGAAAACATTCCAAGACTCAACTGCGTCAGTCAAATCAAAGTCGGAGCTCTTCTGCACACCGACTTCCATCCAGCCTCGGCCGATTTTGATCCTCCGTGGATAACCTCCGACGCGGCCACTTCATCAGCGAATCAACGTCCTTGCATCTGTCAACAGCGACCGAGGCATCGTTCGAGCAGCAATCACATCCTCTCGAACTCTCTTCGGGATTCGCGACGTGCTTCGCGAGAGCTACAGTGCGTGCAGTGCGTCATCTTTGGTGCCGTTTCATGCCTGGACGAAAAGAGCATCCTCCGACGCAGCACCGGGCGAGCTCAACAATCTCACAGGAAACACATACCTTTGTCCATCCAACACTGCGCAGTGCCACAACCTCCTTCCAGACCATTTTTTCCGTGCCACAATCATGAGTTCAGACACAGCGACAATCCCTGGACCTCCAGGACTTCCTTTCGTTGGTAACATTTCCGACATTGACGCGGAGAACCCGATACAATCGCTCTGCAACCTCACAGACACATACGGTACAGCGCTTCAGACGCTCCCAGAGACACCGAAGACTAACACGCATAGGCCCGATATGGAAATTCAACCTTGCTGGCAATGAACGCGTAGTAATCGGCTCCCAAGCGTTGATGGATGAAATTTGCAATGAGGAACGCTTCTCAAAGATCATTGCAGCTGCATTGGAACAGGTTCGAAACGGTGTACACGATGGCCTGTTCACAGCGAAAGGACCACAGGAGGAGAACTGGGGAATTGCGCATCGGGTACTACTTCCTCAGCTCGGCCCATTAGCCATTCGCAACATGTTTCCAGAGATGCATGATATTGCTTCCCAGCTCGTCATGAAATGGGCGCGTCATGGGCCCAACCACACAATCAAAGTCACCGACGACTTCACAAGACTTACTCTGGATACAATCGCGCTGTGCGCAATGGACTACCGCTTCAACTCATACTACTCAGAAAGTATGCACCCTATGATACAGGCAATGGCAGACTTTTTGAAGGTCAGTGGAGATCGCGCACGTAGAGACGTCGTCACGCAGATGTTCTACCGTGCAGAAAGCCAAAAGTACCAAGACGATATTGAGCTGCTTCGAAAGACAAGTTTCGATGTCATCAACACAAGAAAGCAGAACCCGACAGACAAGAAGGATCTGCTCAATGGCATGCTAAAGGGTGTGGACCCAAAGACCGGAAAGACGATGAGTGTGAGTATCGTGACACGTTGGTTTTGAATATCGCAACTAACTCACTTAGGACGACAGCGTGGTGGACAACATGATCACGTTTCTGATAGCTGGGCATGAGACCACCTCTGGACTTCTTTCTTTCACATGGTACTACCTTTTGAAGAACGCTGCGGCGTACGAGGCTGCACAGCAGGAGGTTGACAGCGTGATCGGCAAAGACCCGATTACCGTAGATCATCTCACCAAGCTACCATATCTGAACGCCGTACTGCGAGAATCTCTGCGCCTGTCACCAACAGCTCCGTCCATTGGCATCACCGCGAATGAGGACACTTTGATTGGCGGCAAGTATCCAGTAAAGGCGGGTGTACCTCTCCTCGCGCTTTTTCCGAAGATTCATCGAGACCCTGCTGTGTATGGAGAGGACGCAGAGGAATTCCGACCTGAGCGAATGTTAGACGAGGAGTTCAACCGTCGTAACGAAGAATATCCGAACTGTTGGAAGCCTTTCGGAAACGGCATGAGAGGCTGCATTGGCCGACCATTCGCTTGGCAGGAAGCTTTGTTGGTGATGGCAATGCTCTTGCAGAACTTCAACTTCTCCATGGACGACCCTTCGTATCAACTTCAAATCAAGCAGACGCTCACAATCAAGCCCAAGGACTTCTACATGCGCGCACAGCTTCGTAGCGGCGTATCTGCCACTGCTCTTGAGCGTGCTCTGGCTTCAGCTACACTCAACAACCCTCCACCTGCGAACGGTGCACCGCAAGTTCGTAAAGAGAAGCTGGCGAAGGGTAAACCAATGTCCATCTATTATGGGTCGAACAGCGGCACTTGCGAGGCTCTTGCAAACCGATTGGCTAGCGACGCTGCAAATCACGGATTCAGGGCTGATGTTGTCGACACCCTGGATACGGCAAAGGACAACTTGCCCACAGACAGGCCCGTGGCCATCGTGACAGCATCGTACGAGGGACATCCAGCTGACAATGCCACGCACTTTGTGCAATGGGTCGGAACGCTGAAAGAGGACGAGCTCAAGGACGTTTCGTATGCTGTCTTCGGTTGTGGACATCGCGACTGGGCAAAGACTTTCCACAAGGTACCCAAGTACCTCAATCAGCAGCTAGAAAAGGCTGGTGGTACACGCCTCGTGGACATGGGCACTGCCGATGCAGCTCAAGGAGACATCTTTACCGAATTTGAGACATGGGAAGATCAAGTCTTCTGGCCTGCTGTGCGAGAGAAGTACAGCTCATCCGAAGTCGAAGGGGAAGGTTCCTTGGAAGCAACACTTGATGTGGAGATCTCGACGCCCCGGTCTTCGACGCTGCGTCAAGACGTTCGAGAGGCCCGCGTCGAGGAAGCTCAGGTGCTCTCCGGATCAGGTGTTTCTGAAAAGAGACATATTGAAATCAGTCTGCCTTCGGATATGACCTACTCAGCAGGCGATTACCTCGCTCTACTCCCTCTCAACCCTAAGGAGAACATCCACCGAGCCATGAGATACTTCGGTCTGTCTTGGGACAGCATGCTTACGCTTTCCTCGACTGGGCCTACCACGTTGCCGATTGACCAGCCTATTAGTGCCATCGATGTCTTTGGCGCATACGTTGAGCTCGCACAGCCGGCTAGCAAGCGCAATGTGCATGCACTGGCAGATGCAACTCGCGACGAGGCTACTCAGAAGGAGCTTTTACGTCTTGCTGACGAGGCCTTCTCTGAGGAAATCACATCCAAACGAGTTTCGGTGCTGGACTTGCTTGAACGATTTCCTTCTGTGCAACTACCGCTTGGTGTCTTCTTGAAAATGCAGCCACCAATGCGAGTGCGCCAGTACTCCATCTCATCCTCTCCGCTCTGGAAGCCGAATAGTGTCACTCTAACTTATGGTGTTGTTGACCAGCCAGCTCTGAGTGGCCAGGGCCGTTTCGTTGGCGTTGCGTCGAACTACTTGTCCAAACTCGCGACTGGCGACAAGCTGCATGTCAGTGTTCGGTCAAGCCACCAGGCGTTCCATCTGCCCAAGGATTCGAAGAACGTACCGGTCATCATGATCGCTGCTGGCACAGGTATGTCTGTTGACGGCGACTGTGGCAAATGACTAACGAATTGCAGGTCTGGCACCATTCCGCGGTTTCATTCAAGAACGCGCCGCACAGCTGGCTGCAGGCCGTGAACTTGCACCAGCTTTGTTGTTTTACGGCTGCCACGGCCCTGACAGTGATCTGCTCTACGCCGACCTACTCAAGCGCTGGGAGCAGCTCGGCGCTGTTTCCCTCCGCTTGGCATTCTCTCGCGCCTCTGACCAGTCCGAAGGGTGCAAGTACGTCCAAGATCGCATCTACCACGACAGACAAGAGATTATTGAGCTTTTCGACGCTGGCGCGAAGCTCTTCGTGTGCGGTAGCAGGGATGTCGGCGATGCTGCTCAAGAGACACTGATCAAGATTGCGAAGGAAACGAAGATGAAGAAGGAAGGTAAGGAGGTGGATGACCAGAAGGCACGAGAGTGGTTCGAAGGATTGAGGAATGAGAGGTCAGTACACTCCACTGGTGTAAGATGCGCAGCTAACACACGGCAGGTTTGCTACGGATGTTTTTGCTTGAGCGAAGCAGCAGTGCCAGGTCTGGTAAAAGAGGGAGTTATAGTTCACCATATATGGGATAAATCTCTCGTTGTGACCAATGGATTGTTTCTACACCAGTCACAGACTACTTATTCGACATTCCGTTGTCAGAGGAAACCCAATCTAGCTGTTGCATAGACCGCAGTTCGGATCTTGCCTAAAAAAACAACAACTGACAATTCAATTGTGGAATTGCTTATCAGGTCAGAAGCAGCAGTCCCATATCCTGCGTATTAACCACCTGCTGCCAGTCTGGACGTAGGCTGACATCATCCACATTATTCCTTCGTAACAGCCACAAGCTCTCCAGAATCTGCCATGTACGCAAAATGTTCTGGAATCGTCGTTTGTGATACATGCTACGCAATCGCTCGCGCACGAGTTCCGTCTCAGTTTCCACCAACGTTGCAGTAAGGCAATTGTTTGTAATAGGCTAGTTACATTGGTATTTGTTTATGTGTGCTAAGTGGTACTCCTTATATAAACGTCTTAACACTGCTTGACTTGCTACAACATGTAACATTTGTAAACAAATTCTTATTGTACCTACTCTTGCAACCTTTATCTGCACTCTTTTTAATTTAGGTGCATATGTTGCTGCAACCTAAGTCATCATGACCATCGGTGGTAGATGCGTGGCAATACCCGTGTCCTCTGTTGTTGTTGTGCCAGTGTCCGCCCACAGGTATTCCAGGCTGGTACAATTCTGTTAGTGCGTGCTTATATGGCGAAATGTTGCAAGGTGTGCTCATACACTATTTTCAACACTGCAACAATCACATATCTTCGTCGGCGTGGCAGCGAGGGCGAAACTGATAAAGATTGATGCAGCAAATAATCTGAACAGCATTGTAGGAGGGCGTTGTACAGGTGTGATAGGTAATAGCAAACGTGTAGATGTTAGGTAAGTTGAAGTGTTCAAGCTACCAGTGGATAAAAGATGAGATAGTAATCTTAGATCACGTCTTAACGACAGTACTTATACTCCTATCTTAAGCTGCAAGAATAAGCAGTGCTAGCGAATCCTTGCCTAAGACTATGCACTTGTTGCGCATTAACGCATAATTTAGTAGTAAGCATAAGTAGTGTAGGTGGGTCCGGCATAACCTAAGTGTTCCAAAATAGCCCTATTAACTATATTACACCGAATCCCCCCCACCTTTATATGAAACACATTGCCGCTTGTCTCTAGAAGCATCTATGCAACGTTATTAAGGCAAGGGGTAGGTATGCAAAGTACTAACGGATCCCTCGGATCTCTCGGACGAGTCAGATCCTAGGTACAAGGGGGTGCCTGAATAAGTGAGAGTACGAATCCGCACACCCGGGGTATTCCTCTTGTAGAAGATCACTAAATGCTTAGTGCAAGCTCCCTCGTATTCTCAATTATTCAGGCACCCCCCTTGTAGAGTAGAGGCGGAGTAGAGGCTGCACAGACTAGTGGTAGGAGCAGGGTAGGGGCCGCATTGATTAGTAGTAGGGGTGGGATAGGGACCGTACTGACTAGTAGTAGGGGTTAGGTAGGATAGGGGTTACCTAAGGGTACCCAAATGTGATGATTATACGTGTTAACGCTTGGAAGCACACAGATAGACTCTAAATGACTGCCCAGATCTCTCGGATCTCTCGGATAAGTCGAGAATCGATTTGATCTGACTAGCAGTGACTGCCCGGATGCCTCGGATCTCTCAGATGAGTCAGATCCTTCCATCACATAATGTACCCAACCCCTACCACTAGTCTGTGCGGTCCCTACCTAGCCTCTACCCCTACCCTATGTAGGGAGCTGTTAACGTGCACCCTAATACAAGGGGGGTGCCTGAACAGACTAGAATACGAGCTTGCTTGCACTAAGCATCTACTAATCTTTTACAACAGAAAACCCCTACGTGTAGCGAACTCGTATTCTAGTCTATTTAGGCACCCCCTTTGTAGCTTATAACGTGCACCCTAACAGCGCTATACAGGTTAGACTTAGCTACAAGACAGATAAGGACCCTAGCAAATACAGATTATCTAGTATTAGCACTAAAAACAGATACGCGCGTTTTATTATTTAGCTACTAATTGTTATCCTAGCTATCTCTAATACATATTAGTGTAGACAAGTTAGTTTCTAGCATAATTATTAATAGATTTTTATCTATTTATATAAGGAGCTAACATCTAAGAGAATTTGCTAGTAAAATACAAGATAGATTTAATAGAGAACAACTGCTAAGGTAAAGGTTACAGAGTTTTTATAACTCTATTTTAAACATGTTAGCTCTATAGTAGGGCTCTAGTCTATACTAGAGAGCGCAAACTAGAGTACTGCTAAAGCAGTGTAAGCGTAAGCTAGAGTAGTGCTAAGGCAGTGTAAGCATAAGCTAGAGTAGTGCTAAGGTAGTATACACTAAGAAGCTAGCACCTAGGCCTAGCCTATTATAGTTTACTACTTATTATATATATTTAACTACTCTGCTTATATATAGCTATATACTAGTGTAAAGTAATAAGACTTTCTTTTTATAATCTTTATTAGATAGTTTTCTTTTTAGGAAAAGCTATTACCTAAAAAGGCAACTTAAGCTATTTAGCTTAAATATATATATTAGGCCTAAATACAGGTACTTTCCTAATTAGGTTTAGCTCTTACTTAATCTAGTAAAGTACTATCTAGAGAATGCTTAACTAGAGAGTGTTAGAAAGCTATGCTTATTATAGCAATAGCTTTACTAGATCTAGAGTTAGCTTTC
>SATZ01000325.1:0-41978 GCA_004335205.1 Ascochyta viciae-villosae
CCCCGCCCGCCCCCCCCCCCCCCCCCCCGCCCCCCCCCGCCCCCCCCCGCCGCCGGCCCGGCCCCCGCCCCCTGAATAAGTGAGCATACGAATTTGCCCCACCCGGGGCATTCCTCTTATAAAAGATCACTAAATGGTCAGTGCAAACCCTATCGTATTCTCACTTATTCAGGCACCCCCCTTGTAGGCCGAAGGCAGCGGACCGTTCAGAGCTGACTTGCATTGATCGGGTTAATCGACACGCGTTGTTCCGAAATTAAGCTTTGCCACTAAGTTGCTTGTTTGGCAGCCCTGTAACCACTGTGAGTGCACATAACTCCGCCCATGAGCGGAACGGATCATAACTCCGCCCATGAGCGGAACGGATCACAAATCACCATAGGTACGTAGCAGGTTGCGTAACAAGCATAACACATTACGAGTCACTTTAGACACCACAAGGTCCTCCCGATTGAACCCGAAGTCAAGCATACCCGATAGAAATTACAGGTCCTGTGTACAAAACATAAATAACAAGATCTCCTCCATAGCCAAAGATCAACGCTCATCATCACATCACATGTACTAGAGTTTCCCTTACTTTCATCTCAGCAAACCCACTCGAGATATACATCAAACCTCAGAAATGTATTGGACCACTGCCATCTCCGCGGCTTTGGGTCTGTCGGCTGTGGCAGAATCGGCTACAGTTGGTCGTTTCCAGCCTCGAACTAAGAAGTGTCCGTCCGTCCACGGAGACATTGTCCTCGATATCTTTCAGCTGTACTCTGAGAACTCGGCTTTCGATCCCGTTAATTGTAAACTCTACATGAGGTACGTGTTATCATTCGTCTGACTCTGTTGTACGATTGACCTGACATAATATTGATCAGTTCGAATTTCAACGCATCGGTCGTGGTTTATGATGTATACACTACAAAACATCAGGTCCTGACTTTTCCTGGGATCACGCACACCGATCCTTACCACATCGCTGGCATCGACTATGATGCTAGTAACGGCGCTATGTTCTTTACCGCAAACAGTGGCTCTGGGTTTGCAACCAACGGCGTGGATCTTTCCGGTCCGCAGAAGATTATCAAGTGGGATACAACAGCAATGAAAACAATCTACACCGCAGACTTAGCGACTGTCCAAGAGCAGTACAACAGTACCTTTGGGCATGCTATTGCTGGATTCCAGGACATGGCTGAGGACAGTGCTGGCAACAGTTATGTTCCAGTAAGCTTTGGCGGCTATTGTATTGCTAAGATCGCGCTCGACGGTACGGCAACACCGTTTTACATGTCAAACGAAACGGCAAAAAACGCGACGGCACAGCCATATATCTACTCCGGCCTAGTTTCCCTACCGTCCCAGAACAAGCTCCTCGTCAGTGATTCCCAGCGAGGTACGTTCGTCACTTTCGACACGACATCTGAGTCTCCTGTTCCGACACCCATCACAATCTCGAATCTGCCATCGAATTATTCATCTGTCGCCTGCGATGGTACCATCACTCCCACACGCTACACAAATCAGCGTATTGTCCTTTGCGCCGACGATACGCTAGGGGGCAATGGGGCCATTGTCGTTTTTTCCAGTAAAGATCACTGGGCGAGTGCCAAGTATCTTGGTATCATCTACAACACCGACTCAAGAACCAAGGGTTTTTACACAACAACTGCGGTTGAGATAACGGACTCGATCTATCTCTCTTCAATGCCATTTACGGACGGCCCTACTTTTGATACCGCTGGAAACAGGTCAAGCTTTCCCTTGCTCGATATCACGAACCAGGTAGATCTGTTGGTAAAAGCCAACAAAAATCATTAAGGGGCAATAGAACAACTGGGATTAGAACTTAGCGAATACATAAAATGTTGGCTCCTAAGTGGCTCATACTAGAAGCATCTACAATGCCTATAGCATACGGTGTTCTTAACCATTGGACTTGATAGCACAACCTCCTAGACAACGTGAAGCCGCTGCTAGTAAACAGAAAACATCATCTATATCAAACAACCCCCTACAGGCACCCTAAACAGAAGTATTATAGACATAGACCGCTCAGGCGGGAAGTAGCTCAGATATTGTAAACAGGTCTTTCCTAACCCTTTTGAACTGAAGGACGCTCTTCTAGATAGCAGAGCAAGGTTCTAGATGTGGGTATAGGACCAGGCCCTACAAGCGTTGGCTGAGCGGCGGTGTAAATTTACACGTTTTGGCCTCAATCACGCGATCTTCTGAAGGAACAAGACATCTCAGTCCCGAAAAGCAAGTAGGACGCATCCATCGCCTTGAAAAATATTGGAGTTCACGGCACAGACTTGTTCACCTGGTGACATCGTTCAGCGCGGTCATTTTGATTGATGCAGATCTGGTTGATTTGGATTCATTAGCTGCTACACGCGATTGAATAGAATTCAGCTAGCAGGAAAGAGCACAGACAATGTCAGAATCTGAACTGGCCTTTCGATATCTGGTCATTGATTGCGACAGGGAACGATACAATGCGGTTTCTTCAGATACATGACAGAGCGTCGAGAAGTGGTCTATCGTGAAGGCTTACTTGTTGTAAAGTCAGAGGTACGGATTTAGGTCCCTTCGGTTTTCTCCATACGGACGGGGTTAATACCGCTGGTACCAATAGTGGCGCTCGAAGAATAGCTTGAAGGCCTCCAATAACATGGAACGAAATGTATGTGAGGTTGCCCAGATCCGTGATTTCTGTCTCTCTTCTATTTCATCTGCGAGTGGCAGCTGCCCCTACTTTGCCCGCCAATGATATATTGAAAATAGCTCCTTTGGGACCGTCGAATTTTTCGTCCAATGGTCAGAGAAATGAGAAAGACAGATTTTGGGAGATAACTGGACTTATGGTCGAGAGAGTTCAAAAACGTGAAAAGTGCAGTGGAACTGGGATTCTGCAAGGACAGCGATTTCAAGTGCGTTTGTATTCATATTAGAGCGACAATATCAGTTTGACCTTTGTTTTCATCTCTGATTCCGCAAGACAGATAAAGATTATGTAAAATGCGGATCAAGAGGACATATCTGGCAGTGTGAAAGCGACAGTCAAGATGAAGCAAGGTTAGCGATGCGTCCCAAATCATATCTGGCCGTGCCATATCAGTCGAGTTATTTCCAAGTCTGAAAAATCATGAGAGAGTGATCCTGTCAGCATAAGTGAGCGGGATCGCATGTATCTTCTCTTTGTGGCGAACAAATCCAACGTACCAATCGGCAATTGTTCTGCGGACCGCCTCCCAATAGTCACAATGGTGAAATGTCAGAACTCATCGCTGACCTTCTTGTGCCCGGGCATACTCAAATTGCTGCCAGATCGTACGCGAATACCCAGCAGAACTTCCCAATGCTAGACACAATACGTTGCTCATCCTCAGCGCTACCGTTGGGACCGAGCAACAGGTTGTGACGAAGCTGCTCTCACGGGACCATACTGCAGTAGCACTCTTTCGTACCACTAGCAGCATTGCTTCCCGCCCAGATCTCATCCTTATCACAGGACCTTCACTCTCAAAACCCAACTTGCAAAGCGCACTTTTCGCAGCCCCCTCTCTGCCACTTTTTACCACGATCATCACACTGGACCCAGTGCGCTAGTCCAACAGTCTTTCGAGCTTCAGATATCATCTCTACAATACTTTACCGAATCTTGTGCCAAACCCTGCGAATTCCTAGAGCGCACTGGAATTCATCGTATCGTGTTGATGTCGACAACCAGTGTCGGGGATTCATGGGCGAATCTACCGTGGCTTTCAAGGCGTCCATGAAGTGGACCAACATCAACTATGCCCGCAAGGGTCGTGGCTACGCGATTAAAAAATCGAAAATCATGCGAAGCTTGCCAAGATTGGGCTGGTTGCCTTGATCGTGGCTGAGGCGTAAGGTTACATTGGCACTGCATGATGACGTTGCTGAAATATTCTGTGTCAGGCTGGCTAAAAGGCGCATTCTCCCATAAAACTCGCACACTGTCTGCACACTGAACTTTGATTGTAGTCAATCATGGCCAGCGACCTAAAACAGAAATATGATATCTATGAAGGACTCTGGATTAATTACAGCCATGGCCGTGTATATGGCGCTACACTTACTTTGAACCGGGAAAAAGGTGCTATCTTGATAGCATTCCTCGCTTTGTATGTCGGAATCTCAGGCCAAGGTTGCTGGAGGATCATTCGCTTCTTCATACACAGGCTACTATCGTCTGCTGTAAGTTCAGATGGTATTCACAATCAACGGCAAGCAATATTGCGCAATTCAGAAACATCCATGGCGGCAGGCTTGGCCTTTGCCGAAACGAACATGGCCTGGCGAAAACAGCATACTACAAGAGTACGCAGACGATTGCTGCCTATCGCAATTGGTTGTTTTCTCTTGTCAATGACATTTGCAGCTGCGGGTACGTTGGCTGAATCGTTGTATTTGCTATGCTCATCTGACGGTCCTTGTTTGCAGGTATACTTTCATCTCGGGTTACCTCTAACGATATTAGCGAGGTTCTACTCTCCGGTTCAATGTGCGGCGCTCCGCAACCAAGGCGAGACTGGAATCAACACGGTTACGAATTTGATCCCACCACTACAACCTATCACGCCCGGAAGTCCACAGAGTATTTAACGTACGCGCTGCAATGCTATCGCAATGATAAAGACATGGACTCGAAGACGTGCCAATCTTATGTCAAGCCATCCCTATCTTATACCAAGGTAACAAGCGCCGGCTGTCCATTCGCTGCAGAATTATGCATCAACCAATTCAACAATCTGATCCTCGATACTGGATACGTTTCCAGTGACAGCGATCTTGGTATCAATGCGGAACCCAGCTTTTCATTGCGACAAGTACGACACTGTGCCCCAATGAAAACCAGCGGTCTCACAAGGATTGAGTCAGAAAGTAAAGACCCTGCGAGCCAACAATATGTCCGCTTTTATCTCTACATGGATCGTAACGCCACCTCGTTCGAGCCTGATTTCAACTCACGCCTTTTTACATGGCAGGTACCGGTTGCAAGGAACCGTTCTTTGTCTAATTATGCTGGCCTTACCAACAAACAAGTACCAGCTGCTTACAATGTTGGGTATGTGAAAAACGATCTGCTGGGTTTCTTGTTTGGCTACAAGATCTTCTTCCAGCTATAAGAGACCACACGGCTGATGTATAACAGAGTTTCCTCAGAGTCTCCACTGTTTCGTGACCATAAGATGTTGGTACCTTCAATGAACAATCAAGACGCTAAGGTGTCTTTACTGTTTTTAGATTCCTCCGATGTCGTTTACAATACACCCACGTCAGATCCATGGTTTGCAGCCTCGCAAGTGCTTCCAGCGTACTATCCAGGCCACAGAGTTTATTCGGCCGACCAACCGGCAAGTGTGATAGCCTGCACCACGCGAGTGTCCATATGTAAACTGGGGGAACACAGCACCGAAGATTGCGCTAGTGCTTTCGATCATCTCGGCTTGACACCAGCACTGAGAGCTCTCTGGAAAAACACAGAGCAGGCTGCATCTGTCAAAGGCGCTATATGGTACATCAATCGAGGGAAGATCTTTGATTCAGATGTATTCTATCAAACACCTGGATTACCTGCGTTGATGTCGCAGTGGTCTGTCGATGGCATCACACAAACGGATAACATAACGTCTGATCGATGGCAATCTGAGCTAGAATACGCATTTCAGGCCAGTCTTGCAGCCCTCCAGGCCGCAGCGGTTGAATTGGCTTCGGGTAGTCTGCAATGGGAGTATTTGCCGCTGGGTCCATACGATTCTGTATGTAACCCTTCAAAGCCTAATAGGGCATGCTGAAAGGTGTGCAAAACTCAAAAGATCAACAGTCCAAAGCATCATTCTTTCAGCGTCCTGGGTATCTGTATTATCTTGTTCCTTAGAGGCCTGTTGATTATAATGGGCTATTGGATTAAGTAGTGCACAAGTTTAGCAGAGTAGTTGTAGCTTAAGGTTAAGCAACAGATTCAAAAAGACAATTCTATGTCTAGAGGCCCTGCTGTATCTGATTACGCTTATGCTTGGGCAGAATGGTCCGCGACCTCGACACTCCAGCTCCAACGCTTAGCGCACGAAGCACTAAGCGTAGGAACTTGGCTAAAAACAGATGAACCCGTCCCGATTACAGATTATAGCGAACGTTTAAGTGTTTTAGACCTTGGAAACCGTTATTATCCTATCCTTCAAGCACTATCTAACAAGACCAATAGGGATATTAAGTTTCGCAGACTACTAAGAAAGGCTAGCCTTGGCAATTTAGTGTACTCTGTTGAAACTAACAATTGCTGGGTTACAGATAACCTCTTACATAGCGCTTTATTGCTTTCTAGAAGCAAAGTTCTGTCTGAAGATGAGGTAAGCGTTTAGACCGATTAAGTAGGCAGGTAGAACTAAGAGAACTATGCAACAGACTCTTGTCCATTGGTCTTTACGCTAAGTACAAGTTATATACAGCTCTTCAGTATATGAAAGCTCTAAAAAAAGCGCATTCAGTGCCTTATTTAAGCTTTGCTGCAGCGAGCACAGGTAAGTGCAAGACATAGCTAACAAAGAGGCATCCTAGAATGTTGCTCTCTTAGTATCGCCAAGAGATTGTTTAACGATCCTGATTAAATAAATGTCCTATCAAGTCATTTTGTCAATAATATATCCTTCACCATTGCTACATTGCTACAGCCTTGGGTTGTAAGGATCCTATCTGCTCCCGGTTTGTAGTCCAATCGCTGCGCTCAAAGATTAATTCAACCATCACAGCAAAGGCACCTTTGCTAAAAACTAATCTTCTGGTAACAGTTGTAAGTAGGAACGTTGCCTTATAAGACTATAACTGTGATTGATATTATGCTTTAACCTACAAGCAGTAAGCGTAGAGTTGCTTTAGTGCACAGACGCAGTACTAGATGTCCCTAGGATAGAGCAACAGTTACCCCAAGCAGGTACTTTTAACGTCTGCAGCCTAACCTTTTCCCCTACAACACCCTGAATACTTGAAACCATAGCGATTAAAATAGGTTAGAGAGACAAATAGTACGTAATAATAGGTTTCTATTAGTATCCCTTTAAAAAGGCATTTAAGGACTCTTATAGAGTTTTCTGCTAGCGTCTAGCAGTGTTTTTAACCCTAAAAGTATTTCTTATTAGTTCTGTATTTTGTCTACACATTTATAGGTTAGGTTATTGGTAATTAAGTCTTGTGTGACATCTGTTTTAGTATGTACACAAGGCCTAAATGCGAGCAGTAAGCAGCAGATGCTTGCTAGACTAGTCACACGCTAGCTTACAGTCTTGTTTTATTCATAATGCAGTACAGTGTTTACTAATCTTAGATACACCTTTTGTTACTAGTTTCTTTAACACTATAAGGTCGACTAAGTTGTTGTTTCTAAGGCAGATGTGCTTGTAGGCTACACGCTAACCTTGTTGAGCTTTTAGGCCTATTGCCAAGTCTACTATAGCAAAGTAGAGTATTTGCACTCTGTTATTTTCCTCCTTCTTTATATTCGTATGGCTGATACCAGGCCTTCCAACTGAACTGTGCTAGAACCTGTACATTGTTCAATTTCAGAGCTTTGCACCAAGTGTACAGAGCTTTAAGATAGATAAAGAAGTAACCAACAGTAGCAGCAATTGCCGTTCTGCATGTCCAAGTTTCTACCGCTAAGACCCTATTCTCGTCGTACAGTCTAGTAATAGCTGAAGTAAGCTGCAACAAAGTAGTAAGCGCGAGGCAGCTAAGGGCTACAAGGTAGTACTGTAAGTACTTTGCCTTGAGATCGACTGAGATAATTTCTTAATCAACGTAATTGTTGTTCGCTTCTTTATTGTACTCAACGTTTTATACTATAGCAGTATAAGTTACTTAATTCCCAGCTTTAGCAAACTATACGTACTATGCCAGTCTCCCTGCTTACACTTCTTATCCGCGCTCCTAACAGCTATACTGTTACAAGTATTCTGAGCTCAAGTCACTACATCTATGGGCGTCTTAGGAATCATGACCCAGGCTGTGCAGAATCTAATGCCTACCTGGAATAAGAGTGCTCCTAGGACTGAGAAAAAACCTATCCAAAGGATCGTCCGCCCATCTGGGTTAGAGTTTGTCTGAAGCCACCAGATTGAACATGTAATAGCAATGAAACTGAGCAGCATAGCAAGTAAACCTAGCAGGTACAGAGGGCTGAAGGGAACATGCTGGGCGTGCATCACGAACCCAATATCTTCTAGGGTACCTAATTACAACCTGTTCGAAAACGGACGTAGTTAAAGACGCTCGCGTGTATATAGGGCAAGTAGGAGTAAATTGCAAACGCTTGTTTAAGGCAGCCTCAGACGTTATAATTGCTTGTGCGTTATTGCTACATTAGACGCCTAATGAGCTTAGTATGCGCAAAGCCTCCCGTGTTTGTTAAATAGCCGGCGTCAGGCTAAAAAGCTTATATTTTTAGAGTATTAAGTTGCAGGCTTGTGCTTGTCTCATTATCAGACGCTCTGCTATGTAGATTTTTAGTAGGAGGTTAATGTACATAATACCTACGTAATAAAAAAGAAAACACTTAGCAAAGCGTTTAAGAAATTTAAGTTATAACTTAAGTAGCACTTAGTTTTAAAACTTTTAAGTTTTATACTTAAGATAAAGTCTATTAGTAATTACAGTTTTAAAACTATTAAGTTTTATACTTAAGACAAAGTCTATAAGTAATTACTTAGTTAGGTCTTAGTAATAAATACAAGAGTAAGAAATTTAAAGAAGTAAGTAGTATATCATTAAGACCTTAGCTACTTAGGTTGTACTAAATAGTATAGAATAAAATATTTATTTTTAAAGTAACTAAAATTTTATAATAGAGTTAATAAATAAAAATAGATATAAATTATAAGACTTGTATTTCTAAATATAAAATACTAAAATAATTATAAAAGCTTACTAAGCTTTATAAAAGCTGTAAAAGCTATAGCTAAATAGGCTGATTATTAGCTATATAAGCTATTATATAAAATCTACTAGGCTTAACTACTAAGAAGTAAGCTTATTATATAATATACTATAGAACTTATTACGCAGATAGAGCATATAGGCTAACTACTAGTTGCTTAGATATTTAGCACTTATAAAATAAGCAGCTCTATAACTGCCTAAAAACTTAATTTAGTAAAATTATATTATCTCTAAATTTCCTTTGTATATAAGTAGGCTATATATATATAAAGTAGAGAGATACTAATTAAATATAATTAATTAACTAAGTTACCTCTTACTAGCTTGTTATAGTTATAAGCCTAGTATTTTAAAGTAGTAGATCTTCCTACGCACTTAAAAAGAGCTAGTAAGACTAAGCTTATCTACTCTAATTGTTTACCTATCTTTTCTCTTAAACTCTAAGACCTACCTATAATAGCTAAGCTTGTTAGCTATAATGCGTAAGCTCTTTTAAGCATCCTAACTAGACCCTACTAACTTAAGTTATATACTAACTAGCCTAATTAGTATATCTAGTTTACTTAGCATGCTAAGCTATATAATATATAGAAAATTATTAACCTAGATACTCTTAACACTAGTAGATTACACTATAGTGTGCCTAGGCTACTTATAATAGGCTTAAACACGCCTACTCTAACTCCTTTACTAGCACTAGCACTAGCAGCTTAGCAGTAGTAAGAATCTAAGTAGTCTAACGCTAAGTCCTCTAAGTCTGCTAATATACTACTACTAGCTTAATCTACTTGTAGCTAAACTATAACTAAGTAAAGCCTAGCAGAGCTACTTTGTATAACACCTACAGTCTATATTAAGCTATTAAGCCTTAAGATCTATAACTAGGAGCTTATAAGGTATAAGGTAGAGGTAAGTAAGTAGACAGTATAAGCAGAGCAACTCTAGAAGCTCTAGAACTAGGTTAACGCTATAGTGTTGCTAGTAATCCTCTTACTAGTAATAGTTAAGCTTATTAACAATAACTCTATAAGTCTTTAATTGCTTATCTAAGCACTAAAGAAGAAGCTTGCTTCTACTAATGTTAGCACCTAGAACTAAGTCTATTCTAAGTACTGTTAACACCTTAGAGCTGCTAGGTAGAGATAAGTAGCTTTTTAAGACTAGTACTATAAGTAGTTATACCTATATATATAAGCTAAGTTATATAAGCTTATAGAGGTTAAAGAAGTACTTACTATACAGGATTTCTTAGATGCCTTAAGTTATAGAATTGCTCTAGAGTAGGCTTAATTAATACACTAAAGGATTATCTAGGATAGTATTCTAGAGCTTAAACTACTTACTTTAGAATAAGTAAGTAGAGTGTTTAGTAGTTTAATGTATAAGCACACTATTAGGTTAAATAAAGACAATTCTAGAGTATTTGCTACTTTTAGAAATTAATTAGATTTAAACAACAAAAGCTTATCTTCTAGTAACACTAGAAGCTTTAATAGTTATTCCTGCCTTTATAAGAAGGTTAATATTATATATAAGTAGAAGGCAACTAAATGCTATTACCTCTAAATAGCTATTAAAGGAAGCTCCTTACTACCTGTTAGGATAAGCTAAACCTATTAACAAGAGGTACTTAATTAGCTTAATAGTAATAAGTACTCTAAGGTCTAAAAAGCAATTAAGCAAGCTAAGTAGACTGCAGCTGCTCCTTTAGCTATTACAGGATTAACCTAGCTAGTTAAAGTAGAGTTCTTAGGCAATATACAGGCTGCTCTAATTAACCCTAAAATAATAGCTATTACTAACTTACTATTACCTAGAGTCTATAATATTATAGATTTTAATGCTTATCTACTATCTAACAGCACTATTTTAGACAATAGAGCTGTTACCTACCTTGTTATTAGCTTAGATTAACTTATCTCTAGGTCCTTTAGACCCTCTAACTATACTAATATAGTAGAGGCTAGTACGTAGGCTTTTCCTATTAGTAGATAAAGCGCTTATTTGTTTAAAAATGCTCTTTATAGAAAGCGTAGCCTGTATACTAAGGACCTAATCCTTTAGAACGTTATAGTAGTAAAGAAGTTCTATATTAACATTATTTCTAAAGCACACTTCTAGGAGAAAGAAGTTTAGTACCTAGAGCTAGATAGCTCCTTACGTGTTAGTTCTATTAATAATTTAAATAGAAGCATTATATATACTACGCTTAAGTGTGCTTATAACCTTACTTTCTTTTAATATAAGCTACTTTCCTGCTATTTTAACTCTCCTATTCTAAACATAGTAATAAAATAATTTTATAAGTTATACCTTAGGAGCTCTTTAGAGCACCTATAGCACGCATGTATAGAATACCTAGAACCTAAAGCACTATAGGCACTAGGAAAAGAAGCGCACAGCGTACTTATTAATAGAATACTCTAAAAAGATTATAAGATCTATGCTATAACCTATGCTAAGTAAGTAATCTCTTAATAAAAGTGCAAAAAGCCTGCTAAGCTGTTTTAGAGAATTAGGTAGGATTTATTTAATATACTACTTAGAAGAGGAAGAGAGCTATAAGTGCTTTTAATTAAGAAGTACTATAGTAGAAAGCTCTTTGTTTATACCTTATAAGGTAAAACTTAAGTTAAGATATTATAAGTGCTTATAAACTTTTTAAGCTAGGTTACTACCTAGTACAAGCTCTAAATCTGCAAAATTAGCTAAAATAACAATACTACTATACTTTTATAGAGAGGAAGCTCTGTATACAAATACTAGGCCCTTAAACAAAGAATTAATATTAAGTAGGTGCTTTTATACACATATAAACTAAATAGAGCAGCTAAGTAAGCAGAGTAGGAAATAATTACTAAATCTATTAAAATAAGAAGTAGTGCTAACCTACCTAAGAAGCTCTAGCTAGAGGTTATTATAGTAGCAGTATAGCTCTATAATATAAGTCTAATACACTTAAACAAGCTACAGAGTCCTAATAAAGAGCTTAATTACTAGTTTACTTACTACTTCTGCTAGTATAAACTAGAGTAGGTAAAAGTACCTACAGCTAATCTAAGGCCTAATTAAAGCAGGATATACGCCTATAGATGCTGTGCCTATTTATTAAACAAGGAAAGAGTAGCTAGGTGTAACAGAAGAGGCTTTAAAGTTACTTCTAGAAGCTATATTAGTTACTTAGTAGGTTACTAAGCATTTAATATATACTAGATATAGGTCTCTACACTTAACTAGGTTATTACAACGTATAATATAACCTTTAATAAAAAGCTCTTTTATAACAAAGCTAATAAGTCTACTACTATCCTAGTAGCTAAGTTAGCTATATTTGTAGACCTCCTATATAAACCTAGAGAAATAATAGATATAGAAGAAGCAATTAAACTCTCTATTACTAAGTAGGACCTATTAATTAATTTACCTACTAACTAACAGCTTAGAAGTAACGCTTAAGAAGAAACTCTAGCACTAGATAGCTAGTCTAGTACAGAGAAAGCTTCTATAGAAGAAACTAAACGCACAGTTAGCTTAGCTAGCTAACTACTAGAGATCTATTTAATACAAAATTAAGAAATAGGCCTACTTTCTCCTAACTAAACACTAGAACTAGAGCAACTAGTAAATAGTAAGGAAGCTGCTTAGTAAGAGAAGGACCTAACTAGGCATTTATAAGAAGTGCACTTAACTATAGAAGAAGAGAGTAACCTAGTAGGTAACTAGGATTTTAATAATCTATTCTCTGTATTATAGATTGTTAGCTCTCTATCTTAAGGAATAGCAGAAAGAGTAGATAAGGCTAGTAGCTAGCGCTTTTATTAGCGTAGAGTCTAGAGCCTACTAACTAAGTAAAGCTACTAGATTGCTAACAGAGAATATAACAAACTAGCTAATAATAGAGTAAGCTAGTACACAGTAATAAGCTTAATTTAGCCTTATAACTAGTACTTATAGCTTCTATCTCTACTAATAAATTAGTTAGATAAGTATAGTAATAGAAAAGAGTACCTTACTTTATACTTAGTAATTATTGCTGCTACTTTATAAAATAAGAGAGTTATCTAACTAGATTATTAGATACACTACAACAATCTTCTACCTCTTCTAAAAAATATAGAAAGATCTTTTCTACTACCTACTAAGAGCTCTTTTCTACTAGGTATGTAAAAAAGAGATTATGACTCTAATTAAGAAAAAGACCTAAGTAGAAATTAACAGATTAAGCTCTATAGCAAAACCCCTACTGCTTAAATAGGTGTTTACCTATAAGTTTAACTAAGATAGCTACTTTCTTAAGTGTAAAGCTTAAATATACGTTAAAAGAGACCTCTAAGCTAAGGATTTAAATATCTCTACTTATACTACAACGCTTACTTTCTAATCTTTCTATACTATAGTAGCTATAGCAGCCTAATTTAACCTAGAACTCTAGTAGTATAACGTTGCAGGAGCCTTTCTTAATGCAAGCTACTAGAACTTACCCTAGGTGCTTTATAAGCTACCTAATAGTTTCTAGAAACTAGAGAGAGTAGTGCTACTACTAAAGCTCTTTATAGGCTATAGGATTCTCTATTACTATAGTATAAGAAGCTCTCTAGCACCTTCTAGAAGCTTAGACTTACAGCGTTAAAAGAGGAGCCTTACCTCTTCTTTAACGCTAAGTAGAAAATTATACTACTATTCTATATAGACAATATCCTCCTTACCTTCTACAATTACAATTAAGTGTTTGCTAAGAAGCTAATAAGCTTATTAATAAGCAAGTAATAGATTAAGAATTATAGAGCTGCTAAATAGTTCTTAGAAGTTTAGATTATATAGGATAGATCTGCTAGAACTATAACACTTACTTATAACACCTTTATTAAGAAAATAGCTACTAAGTTTAAAGTTATAGGCAATAGATCCTTTCTATTAGTACTATTGCTAATAGAAGAGCTACTTAAGTATACTAGGGAAGCTTTAAAACAAGAAGTTAAAGCTTACTAGGAGCAGGTTAAGTCTATACTCTACACAGCAATTATAATCTAACTAGATATAGCACATACTGCCTCTTAACTCTCCTACTATTTAATTAATCTAGGAGCAGCTTGCTTTAAAGTAGTAGCTTAAGTACTAGTATACCTCTATAAAACTAAGTACCTAGGTATAAAGTACAGAGCTTATAATAGTAGTTAATTGCTTATCTATAGCAACGCGTTATTTACTAATAATTAGAAGAGTTATAGATCCCTTTAAGAGTATATAGTCTAGTTATTTAGAGGTTTAATTATCTAGAAAGCAGTATGTTAATTAACTATAACTACTTCTATAACAGAAGCTAAATTGCTTACGTTAGAGCACGTAGCTAAGGAGTTAATTACTCTAAAGCAATTTCTAATAAAACTATGTTTAGATTTAGAGGTGCTATAGGAGATCTTCTATAATAACTAATAAACTATCTAATTAGTTATTAAAGAGAGTAAGTAGCTTACTACTTAGCTACGCTCTATAGACATTTAAAACATATAGTTAAAATAAGATGTTGCAACGTTACTAAACGCCGGATCTACCTACTAGAAGCTCGGCTTACCTAGACCTACTCTATCTAAGGTTAGGCTAACTTACTAACAGATTTAAATCTCTCCTTGCTTATACTACGTATGCAACGTGTTAATTGCCTATATTAGGTATACTAAGCGATTAACTAATAGGAGCATAGGACACTTAATAAGCATATAAATAGTAACCTAAGTAGACACCTACATATAAATTTATAATCTATCTCCTACTTATTCCTAAGCTAGTTATCTAAATAACAGTTATAAGCCTAGCTTTTTAAGACTAGAATAATCTCCCTCTATATACTTAGCTAGAATACACTGCTTAGTAACTACTCCTCTTAATATCTTTACAACTCTAATTAATCTACGTAATAACTAACGCCCTAATCCCTAAAGGAGCTTATACGCTTACTAATTAATCCTAATAGCTAGAATAGTATATCTAACTCTAATTCTATACTATAAGTAAGGGAATATAGGAGTAGGTTAATCTATTAGCTAAGGACGCAATCCTAATCTACAAAGCTAAGCCTAAGAGGCTAGAGCTACCTAGCTTAATAACCTTAGCTAATACTAACTAATATAAGATACAGATTGCGGAATATAGGGCTAAATTAAGCAACTAGGCTTCTTAGTCTGCGCGCTTACAAAACCTATAGACCTAGGTTAATACTATAGTAGACCTAGTAATTATAACTCTAGCTATAATAACACTTATTAAAGAGAAGAAGTTAACTCTTTAAGCCCTAATTAAAGTACTAAAGAAGAAGCTAGCTCTATCTAATGCTAGTAAGAAGAACTTAGTACGCACATAGTACTAAGCTTATCTCTAGAAGGCTAGGCAGAGTTAGCAGAATTCTAAGAAGTAGCACTAGGAGTAGAATCTCTTATATAGTAAGGCTAAAGCTCTTAAAATTACTAACATAGAAGGTAAGCTTGTAGTACACAACTTCTTAGACTTGTTAACAAAGATTATACTAGACTAGTCTAGGGCTATATAACAGTCTTTTGTCTAGAACTTAGTACTAAGTAATAAGACACTTACTCTAGATAAAGTTAGCAGAGTGTATTTAGGTCTTCTCTAGAAGTACTCTGTTTAAGCTCCCTATAGCTTAGGCAGAGTGTTTACTACTATAGGTTAACTAGCTTAGACATAGTTATTATTAAACAACTAATCTAACTAAGAAAAGATTAACTGCCTATACAGATAATTACACTTTTAGAAGCTAATTAACTATAACCTGTTAGAGAGAGCTCTTACAGGTAAACTATTTACCTCTAGCAATTAAGTTAAGAAAGAGATTCTAAAACGCCTTAACAAACCTAAGTATAAGAACTAGAAGAACAAGGTTATTAAGAAGGGATAGATAAAGGATAGTAACAACGCTATAACAAGCAGTAGCAACTACCTAGAGTTAATTGCGGTAGTACTAATAGATCCTAACTTAATAATACCTTAATCTATAGAGTATAGGATCTACTTAACTATAGACTTTAACACTTATCCCTTATTAAACAGTACTATTCTTAACAACAGAGCAGCACTCTACTTATTTAATAAGCTTAAGCTTATTAATCCTACTACTTTCTAGAAAGCTAAGAAGCTTACTTATATAGAGGCTAGCACCTAGTCCTTCCTAATCTTAGGCACTAGCACTAGAGTAATTAAGAAAGTACTACACAGGAAGAGCAGGAAACGTACAGAAGATCTAATTCTTTACAACATTGCTGTAGTAGAGAGATTTTACATTAATATAGTGTTAGAAGCCTAATTAAAGAAGGCAGGTATATAGTACTTTAGATTAGATTTAACACTGTGTATTAGCTTATTATAGAAGAGCGTTGTACTAGCTACTTTAACGCGCTATTATAACCTTACTTTTATAGAATATAAGCTACTATTAATCTATCTAACTGTAATAAGCGTAACTCTATCTACTTAGAAGCTTAGATTATAGACTACCTACTCTAGATCTAATAATTAAGATCTATAGCACGCCTAAGCAGGGTATCTAGGACCTATAGCACTCTAGGCTCTTATAAAGAACGCCTAAAACGTTAAGATTAACAGAACCTTATATTAGCAGTGTAAACACTATGCTACAACCTATGCTAGCTAAGTTATATCTAGAAGGCTAAAGGAACAATCTTTCTAGCTATACTACTAGATTACGTAGAATCTCTTTAATATGCCTAAGGGTTATCTAGAAGAGGTATAAATGTTACTAATTAGAGATAAGTACAGTAGGAAGATCTATACCTACCTAATCTATGCTAAGTTATTAGATAAGATTATAAGAGTATTTAAGAAGTTTATAAACGTCCTTTGTATATAATATAAGCTCTATATATCTGTAATTTTTTAGGATAACAATGTTGCTATACTACCTTAGTATAGCTAATTATAATTTAGTGTATAGGCAGAGGATTATAGTATAGAGATCTAAAGTACTCTAATATATACACACAAACTAAATAGAGGAGCAGGAAGAGCTAGGCAGGAGATTATTACTAAGTTAATTAAAATAAGGAGTAGAGCAAACCTTCTAGCAAAGCTCTAGCTAGAAGTAGTAGTAGTAGCTATATAGCTATACAATATAAGCCTATCTTATAGCTATAGGATAATCGCTCCTAACACAGTATTAGATAATTAGTTTAAGTAGTACTTTAAGTACTATTAACTAGAGCAAATACGTTACTACTTAGCAGATCTCTAACTAGATTAGAGTAGAATTTATGCCTATAGATACTAAGCATATCCTCTAAACAGAGAATAAGTAGCTAGGCGTAACAAGCAGGGGTTTAAAGTAACTCTAAGGAGCTATATTAGATATCTAGTAGGATAAAGAGCGTCTAATATATACAGGATATAGATCTCTAAGCTTAATTAGGTTATAACTACACGCAACGTTACTTTTAATAAGAGCTTATTCTATAAGAATAAGAAAGTAGTAGAGTACCTATAAGAAGAGCTTAAGTTAATTATAGATCTATTATATAAGAATAAAGTTAGAGACGTAGGAAAAGTGTTTAAAAGTATTTTTAATTAACTCTACGTAGCAGCCTATAAGTAGGCAGGCACTAAAGATCTAGGTTACTCTTAGCAGCAGCTAGAGAGTAAGGATCTAAGAGATAATAATTAACTGCCTAGCTAGGCAGTAGATTATACTAAATAAGAAGCATCTCCTGCATAAGTAACAAATAAGGCTAGTAAGTTATAGGGAATCTACATAGGATATCTAGAGTATTTAGGCCTAAGAATACTAGAGCTTATACCTAAGCCTAGCGTTGCACACCCTAGCAGCTCCTAAGAAGAGCACTTACCTAGAGAAGTAAGCCTGCTAAAAGGAGTAAGATTAGAGAGATCTAGGTAATATAACACTGTACCTATGCACTCTAGGAGCGCTGCTTCTGCAGCTCTAGGTATTAAGGGCAACGTAGCTACTATAAAAGACTTAAATTAATTAGAAGCAGCACTAATCCTAAGCTTATAACTAGTAAGAAGGAGTAGAAGGTTATACTATCTAGATTTAGAGGATCCTAGAAGTAATATACTAGGGGCTTACTTTCTCCTATATAAATACTAGACAGATTATAGAGAAAGCTACCTATTAGATAAGTTAATTCTATTAGGATTAACTAGCACTAAGCTTAAAACAGTATATACTATAATATAAGCATTAGCAGTAAAGAAGAAGAAGTAACTACTAGTCTTAAACTAAGCTTAACAGCTATATAAGGACTAACTCCTAAACCTACTATAATAATAGAGAGATCTACTCTCTTACCTATATAGACTGCTATTTAAGTAAGCTGTAAGTAAAGAGATTACTACTCTGTATAACACAGGCACCTAAAAGGTAATTAATTTACTTACTAGAGATAATAAGCTACTGCTACTTAAATAGGTGTTTATATATAAACTAGATTAGAATAGCTACTTTTTTAAGTGTAAAGCTAGAATAGTAGTACGTAGGGATCTCTAAGTTATTAATATAATCTAGTCTACCTACACAGTAATACTTGCTACTAGGTCTTTTAGAACTGCTATAGCAATTACAGCTAAATTTAATTTAGAAATTATACAGTATAATATTATTAGAGCCTTCTTACATGCCTACAAGAATTACTAGCTAGTAGTAACCTGTAAGCTACTAGATAGGTATAAGATACCTAGGAAATATGTTTAGCTTAAATAAGCACTATATAGGTTAAAAGACTTACCTCTTCTATAGTATAAGGAGCTATCTTAAACACTAAGAGCAACTAGGCTTATAGTATCTAAAGAAGAGCCTTATTTGTTCTTTAGCAGTAATTGCTAGATACTGCTGCTCTTCTACGTTAACAATATACTAGTAATGTACTACTCTACCTAGATCTTAGAAGCTAAGTATATTGTAGATATAATTACAGTAGCCTATACAATTAAAGAGCATAGTCTAGTATAATAGTTTCTTAATATTAAAGTACTTAGGAATTAGAAGCAGTAGATAATAACGCTTGTTTATAATAAGTATATTAACAAAATCGCTAAGAAGTTTAACCTTAATAAAACTAGGCTCTTTCTATATACTCTGCTCTCTACTGTAGATCTAGTAAAGAGCACTAAAGAAGCTACTAGGTAGGAGATTAAGAGCTATTAGGAAAGAGTTAGATTAGTGCTATATACTACAATTATACTGCAGCTAGATATAGTGTTTGCAGCAGCTAAACTATCCCTATACCTTACTAATCTAAGCAAGAAGCACTTTAAAGTAGTACACTAGATAATTATTTACTTATACTAAACTAGGTATTAGTTAATCTAATATAGCAGGTATAATAGAGCTAAGCTGCTTATTTATAGTAACACGTTATTTGCAGATAATGTTAAGACTTAGCAATTATCCTATAGATACCTTATAATACTCTTGAGTAGGCTAATAGTATAGAAGGCATCCTAGCAAGCTACTATTACTACCTCTACTACTAAGGCAGAGCTCTTAGTACTTAAGCATGTTGCTAAGAAGACTATAGCGCTTAAACAGCTATTTAATAAGCTTACACTAATCCTAAGAGCTACCTAGATAATCTTCTATAATAACTAGCAAATAATTAGGCTAGTAGTTAGAGAAAACAAGCGTATAATAACGCAGCTGCGCTATATAGATATATAAAATATGTAGTTATAATAGGAGCACGCTGCAGGTATATTTAAAGTGCTTTACCTTTCTACTAATAGTATGCCTGCAGATAGATTAATAAAAAATCTATTAAGGCAATAGTTTAAGAGGTTTAGAGACTAGCTTAATCTTAAGGACACAATTACAATAGTTATAGAAGAGTAAGGCATAGGTACACGTATAGATTAGAAGAGAGAATAGAGTATTATTAAGGAGCAAAGCTCTATAGCCTTAGGCCTAATCTAAACAGAGAGGATTTTACTAACAAACTTATTAATAAGAGTATTAATAAGCTTAATAGCTTTCTTCTTATAGCGCTTACCTAGCGTATAGACCTTGTTCTTATTAGTAGTAGCATTAGCAGCAGAGGTAGGAGCAGTAGGTATAAGGAGAGGTAGCTTAGAAGAGGAGAAGGGCAGTAGAGAAGAACTATAGGCAGCAACTACTGCCTTAGCAATAACTAAGACTGTATAGAACTTAGTTCTTAATTTCTTAAGAGCTAAGTCTGTAGGCTTAATATTGCCTTATACAGCTGCTAAGAGCTTACAGGCCTTAGAGAGGGTAAGTAGAAAGCTATAAGTATTAGTAAGTAATTAATAGATAAGAGAGTAGAAAGATCTTACTAGAAGTTGTAGTTGTGCCTAGAGGCGCAACGCTAGCAGCAGAAGCTGCTACCTAAGTAATTATAGCACTTACTGTTTAAATAACTAGCTAAGACACTATTAATACACTCTAGGTATAACTTCTTACACTAGGTTGTTTTAGCACTATAGGTGCTAGAGACAGGAGCAGAGAGAGGAGATAATATATACTCTTTATTGCCTAAAGGCATATAAGGCAGTAAGGGCAAGCGTAGAGGTAGGAGTAAGGCAGAGCGTAAGCGTAAGTAGAGTAGCACAGAGAAGGAGGAGCGCAGTAGTAGTACTAACAACAATAATAATAGTAGTAGTAGCAGAGATAGCTAGCAGAGTAGTAAGCTTAGAAGAGAAGCTAGTAGTAAGCTTAGAGAGCTTAAGGGTAGTAAGGCAGTAAGTAAGGCAGAGTGCCTATAGAAAGATTAAGCAGTAGATATAGTAGTAGTGTGTACCTTCTACACAGTAGAATATTTCTATAGGTATTAGCATTTAAGTAATAGATATAAGTACAGATTAATTAGAGGAGTACTAACTTTAACTATAGTATAGGGTTATACTAAAATAAAAGGCAAAATAAGTAATAGATTAGTGTTATAGGAAGCTTACTTACTAATTTCTTAGTATATATAACACACGCCTTAATAAAAACTAGCGTAAGCTTCTAAATAGGTAAGTCTTATATACTTAACTTGCCTAGAAGGTGTGTTGTAACGTTACTAAACGCTAGATCTACTTACTAGAAGCTTAGCTTATCTAGACCTACTCTATCTAAGTTTAGGCTAACTTACTAATAGATTTAAATCTCTTCTTACTTATACTACGTATGCAACACGTTAATTACTTATATTAGGTATACTAAGCAATTAACTAATAGGAGCACAGGACGCTTAATAAGCATATAAATAGTAACCTAAGTAGACACCTACATATAAATTAATAATCTATCTCCTACTTATTTCTAAGCTAGTTATCTAAATAATATAAGAGTATACTAAGGAAATAATTAAGGTAATAAATCTAAAAATAAGTAACATGCTAGCTAATAGACTTATAAAAGCACTACCTAGGCAAGCTTATAAGCGCTTTTTAATACACCTTAACCTATACAGTATATATTATAAAGAAAACAGTTACTAGAAAGAGCTAGTAAATAAGAAAAGAGAAGATCTTATTTATTAAAACTAATAGAGAAGATAACCTCTTCTCTAGAGTGCAGAACGCTACTGTAGGAACTAGTAGCAGCTCTTTTAAGTGCATGCTTAGCAGCTATAAGGCTTAAAAACCTAATAAACAGCTACCTATCTACACTCTAGAGAGGTCTAGGCATAGTAGCTATTATTAACTATCTCCTTTATTACATAGATAGCAATATATAGCTTACTAACTTACTATACACTTAATTAGCCTTAATAGTAATTAATTATTAGAATAGAGTTACTTACTAGAGTTGTTATGCTATTAGATATAACTAGTGCATTTACTAGCTCTATTCCTAGCAGCTCTAACACTAGGTGCCTAATAAGCTGTTATTCTACTACCTAATAGCTCTATTTAGATAATATATAGAGAGTAGTAAGAGTATCTAAAAGTATAGCGCTTACAGCGCTTACTATGTAAACCTATACCTAGGTTCTCTATACACAGTGTAGCTGCGCTACTTACTAGTAGCGTATCTATACAGTACACGTAGAGAATTAACCTACGCTTTAGCTCTTCTAGAGCGTCTAATAATATAGAGAGAGGCTTATTTAAAGGTAGAGGTAGCAGAGGCAGAAGCAGAGGTAGAGTAAGAGCAAGAGTAAAAGCGTAGGTAGTATAGGCAAAGGCAACTATAGCTATAATAGCAGTAGTGTTAAACAAGCCTAAGAGCCTAATAGATAATACTTAGTTAGCTAAAGCTAAGGTAAAAGGCAGTAGTAGTAGTAAGACAAAGTAGCTACGTAAAGCGCTAGGCACACAGACAGGCAGAGGCAGAAGTAAAGGTAGTAGTAGTAGTAGTAGTAGTAAAGTAAGAGCAGTAGCAGTAGTGTATAAAGTGTAGTTATAGGCAATAGTAGTAGTGTAAAGAGCTAACCTCTAAGAGAATTTGCTAGTAAAATATAAGATAGATTTAATAGAGAACAACCTCTAGAGTAGAGGTTACAGAGTTTTTATAACCTTGTTTTAGATATATTAGCTCTGTAGCAGGGCTCTAGCCTAAGCTAAGAGTATAAGCTAGAGTACTGCTAAAGCAGTGTACGCTAAGAAGCTAACACCTAGGCCTAGCCTGTTATAGTCTTGTACGTGTCTCTTCTTCCTATTCCTCTCTACTCTCTTCTTTCTCTATTAGAAGTAAGAGAGTTAGTTATGCCCCTCTAGAGATTCTAACTAGAATCCTAAGAGCAGGTTCCTATTTCTATTCCTTCTGTCTCTTATTACTAACAGCTATCTGTCTAAGGCTTCTAGGTCCTTACAAACATCTTCTCTTTCCTATATTTTAGCAGCATAGCCTTACTATTATACTAGGTATTCTTGTCTCTTGCCTCCTCTTCTAGATTATTATTCCCTACAGATAGAGTTAACTTTCTATTCCTTAGAGGATGTACTATTATTATTAGTAATAATTAAGAGGCTAGGCTAGGGGTTATTGTTTAATTATCTGTAGAGGGGATTCTATAGGCACAACTTAAGCTAGTTAATATAGAAAACAGAGTAGATTTTACTATTAACGTCTAGTTTAACATTATATAGAGAGATAACTTCTATAAATATAAACTTTTAGTTTTTCTAGTCTAGCTTCCTACTTATTTAGCTGTTTAAGAACTAGTTTCTTAGCTTTAGCTAGACTTTATCCTTAACTTTTAGCTAAGAGGCTTCCTTTTAGTATATATTAGCCTATTACTCTTATATCTACTAGGCCTCTACTATCTAAGCTTTAACAAAGTTAATTGTTTTAATAAACTTATTTACTATACTTACTACAGCTCTAGTAGGTTCCTTTGTGTATTAGTGTAACAGCTCTATAGTTAAGTCTAGGTCTATCTAGACTAGATCTATATTATAACTGTACTAAAAGAAGAAAGAGCTAAACTCTGTAGATATAGCTACCTGTCCTTTAATTACAATTAGGCTATAAGTACCTAAGTAAACTAGTTATCTTAAGCCTAGTTAATATAGGCTCTTAAGTAGGCTTCTACTACAGAGTTTATATATTTAGTACTTCTGTCTGTTTAAAGGTAAAAGGCTATAGAGAGTCTCTATATAATTTTTAGCAGCTAGCACATTGTCTGCTAGAAGTTACTAAGGAACTACATCTCTTAATAAGAGATAATTATATTAGGTAACTAATAGTAAGCTACTATATTAGATATAAAAGTATAGGTAACTGTCTTTACTAACAGATCTAGTAAAGAGACTAGGATAATATTCTTAGAGAGTCTGTCTGTAATAACTATAAGGTTATAGTTACCTTTACTCTTAGGTAGGTCTGTTATAAAGTTTATAGAGATTTCCTTCTAAATCCTATTAGGTAAAGAGAGGAGTTTAAGAAGTCTCTATCTTAGTTCTTTCTATAGCTTTGTTCTTCTATAGATATTACAGTTCTCTATATACTGTTGTAAGGCAGTTAACATCTCTAGCTAGAAGTAGGCTTAGGAAAGGATTGTATACATGTTTCCCTGTCCTAGATAGCCTGTAATTAGAGAATAATAGGCGTTATTAATAATCTTAGTCCTAAGGGTATTAGAGTTTAGAACCTATACTCTTCTATAGTAATATAGTTAGTCTCTATTATCTACAGAGTACTTAGAGAGAGATACTTTAAGGTTAAGCTATATAGAAAACTTCTAGGCTCCTAAAGAGATAGAGGACTTAGCTAGTTAGTAAGTCTTATTATTCTTAGCAGTGCTCTCTTAAAGTGTTTTAAATTCTTTAATACTATTATATAGTTCTAAGTTTCTAGCTAGGAGTATTTCTGCACGTGCCTAGTCTAGTTTCTTATAGCAGTTCTCCTGTAGCTCTTTATTTAGAGGAGTTATAGAGAGGAGTTAGTCTGCTCTACGTAGTCCTAAGGAGAAAACCTGTATATTATTAGTAGAGTTATCTTCTAGGCTAGTCTTTACTACTTACGTAAATAGTTTTAATAGCTAAAACTGTCTAGTCTTAGTCCTCTTATCTTTTAAGAATAGAGGGATGTTCTTCTCTTTCTTTAAGAGTGTATCTACTTAGTTATTAACCTTACTAGGTCTATAGGTAAAGGTAAGGTTAAACTAGCTAAGGAGGCTAGACTAACAGATATATCTTTTAAAAAGAAGTTAGGCCTTATAGAAGTACTCTAAGTTTTTGTAATTAGTAATAACTATAAATCCTTTTACTTGTTTTAGCTCTATACTCTATTCTTAGAGGTATTTAATTACTATAAGCATTTCCTTATTATAAATAGTATAGTTTACTTCTACTTTAGAATTCTTAGCTAAGAAGTATACTACTATACAGAGTACCTTATCTTTTCTATATTAGGATAGTACTCCTTCTGTTGCCTATCCTAACGTATTACACTCTAGTACTATCTTTAAGTCTAGGTTAAAGTTTATAAGTGCTAGTTCTCTAGTAAATATAGCTTTTATAGTATTAAAAGTATACTACTAGAGTTCTCTCTACTTAAAGGTTATGCTCTTCTCTATTAGGCGTGTAAGAGGTCCTACTATGCTAGAAAACTAACTAATAAACTATTAATAGAAGTTTGCAAACTTTAGAAAGCTTTAGATTTCTTTTACTATCTTTAGAGGTTCTTATAACTTTATAGCAGTAACTTTTACAAAGTCTATCTAGATATATAAGGAGCTAACCTCTAAGAGAATTTGCTAGTAGAATATAAGATAGATTTAATAGAGAGCAACCTCTAGGACAGAGGTTACAGAGTTTTTATAACTCTGTTTTAGACGCGTTAGCTCTGTAGCAGAGCTCTAGTCTATACTAAGAAGCGTAAGCTAGAGTAGTGCTAAGGTAGTATACACTAAGAAGCTAGCACCTAAGCCTAGCCTGTTACAGTACTCTTCTACTTATTCTTTGTTTATTAGCACGTGCCTTAGTTAAAATAACTCTATTATCTACTCTCTACTTTCTATATTCTTTATTATACTATGTTTTAAGTCTGCGCGCCTTCCTCTTTATAATCTCTACTACTATCTAATTATCTAGCTGCCCTGCCCTGCTTAATTTTAACAATAGCGCCTCCTAGATTACTAACTACGTTATATTTGCCTAATAAGAAGGCGCAAGCTAAGTAAGTAAGTTGCTCTATCTATTCCTGTAATTTACCTATTTACTAACTCTTTTACTTTACCTAGGCCTGCAGTACTACTCCTGCAGATCCTGCCCTTCCTACTACTTGCTTAGCTAAGAAGGTAAAGCTTATAACAGAAGATATTAAGCTAAAGAACAAGGAGATTAAGAAAGCCTTTAATAAGGTTCTAGTTAATAATTAGGCTAGAGCTTTAGGTAAGTAGTCTCTGTGTACTTAACATACTAGCAGCTTTATAGATTCTAAAGTCTGTATTAACTATATGTTATCTAGTTAGGTTTGCACCTTTACTGCTAGTAACTGCTTAACTAGCTGCGCTCTCTATATTCTTAGCTATTCTTACTACTATAAGGTAAGTTTCTACTTCTTACTTCTTAGTGTTCTCTTTTCTAGCTAACTATCTACTAGGCCCTATATAAGACTTAGAAGACTCTAAACAAGTACTATATATTCTTATAGTTTGCTAAGAGTAACTCTGTAAAGCTCCTGTATATTATTAAGCCTATCTAGGTAGACTTTAAAAAGTGTAAGAACCTTTAATATTATACTAACCTTGCATTCTAGCCTAATACCTACTTACCTACTACTAGTTATAAGACTAAGTAGTCTAAGTATAAGAATAAGGTTAATAAGGTTAAGGCTTATCTCTTTACTACTGTAGTTCTTATAGAGCGCACTGCTATTACTACTAAGAAGGTAGTAGTCTAGCTTAAGACTCTAGTAAGTTATTTTACTCTTTTCTTACCTATTTTCTAGAGTATTTACTAATTCCTTACTTAATATAGCTTACTATTAACTTAACACTGCTTACGCGTTTTACCTACTTTAAAGCTAACCTCTGCACACGTCTTAAGATCTCCTCTGCTACTAGATATAAGGACTTTGTTTAAATACTTATTAAGAACGTTACTAACACTACTACAGGTAATAAGAATAATAGTAGTAATAGAGGTTCTACTAAGAGTAGTGCTTAGGTCTTCTCTTATCTTTAGTGTTTAGGATTTTCTAGCTAGATAATACCTAGGCTTATAGTTCCTTTCTTTTATAATAATATAGCCCCTATATAGAGTAGTCTATCCTTTAGGATAGGCTAATGCAATAAATAATCTTCCTAACAAACTAGTGTACCTCCTCTTACTTATACCTGTCTCCTCTTTCTACTCTTCTTCCTCTTCCCCTATTAGAGGTAAGAGAGTTAGTTATACCCCTCTAGGGATTCTAACTAGAATCCTAGAGACAAGTTCCTATTCCTATCTCTCCTATCTCTTATTACAGACAGCTATCTATCTAAGGCTTCTAGGTCTTTATAAACATTCTCTCTTTCTTATATTTTGTTAATATAGCCTTCCTACTGCACTAGGTACTTACATCTTTTACCCCTCCTTCTAGATTATCTTTCCCTATAGATAGAGTTAACTTTCTATTCTTTAGAGGAAGTACTATTATTATTAGTAATAACTAGAGGGCTAGGCTAGGAGTTGTTATTTAATTGTCTGTAAAGGGGGTTTTATAGGCACAGCTTAAGCTAGTTAATATAGAAGACAGGATAGACTTTAGTATTAACATCTAGTTTAATGTTATATAGAAAGATAACTTCTATAACTATAAACTTCTAGTTCTTCTAGTCTAGTTTTCTGCTTACTTAGCTGTTAGAGAACTAATTTCCTAGCTTTAGCTAGACCTTATCTCTAACCTTTAGCTAAGAGGCTTCCCTTTAGTGTATATTAGCTTACTATTCTTATATCTACTATACCTCTACTATCTAGGCTTTAACAAAGTTAATTATTTTAGTAAACTTCTATACTATACTTACTATAGCTTTAGTAGGTTCCCTTGTGTATTAGTGTAGCAATTCTGCTGTTAAGTCTAGGTCTATCTAGACTAGATCTATATTATAACTATGCTAGAGGAAGAAAGAGCTAAACCTTATAGACGTAGCTACTCTTTCTTTAATTACAATTTAGGCTATAGGCACCTAAGCAGACTAATTATCCTAGGCCTAGTTAATATAAGCTCTTAAGTAGGCTTCTACTATAGAGTTTATATATTTAGTGCTCCTATCTGTTTAGAGGTAGAAGGCTGTAGAGAGTTTCTGTGTAATTTTTAGCAGTTAGTATATTATCTACTAGAAGTTACTAAGGAATTGTGTCTTTTAGTTAGAAATAATTGTATTAGGCAACTAGTAGTAAGCTACTATGTTAGATATAAATGCATAGGTAACTGTCTTTACTAATAGGTCTAGTAGAGAGACTAGAATAATATCCTTAGAGAGTCTGTCTGTAATAACTATAAGGTTATAGTTACTCTTGCTATTAGGTAAGTCTGTTATAAAGTCTATAGAGATTTCCTTCTAAATCCTATTAGGTAAGGGGAGAAGCTTAAGAAGTCTTTGCTTTAGTTCTTTCTATAGCTCTATCCTTTTATATATATTATAGTTCTCTATATACTACTATAAGGAAGTTAATATCTCTAGCTAGAAGTAAGCTTAAAAGAGGATTATATACATGTTTCCCTGTCCTAGATAGCCTGTAATTAGAGAATAATAGGTATTATTAATAATCCTAGTCCTAAGGGCATTAGAGTTTAGAACCTATACTCTTCTATAGTAATATAATTAGTCTCTGTTATCTACAGAGTACTTAGAGAGAGAGACTTTAAAGTTAAGCTATACAGGGAATTTCTAGGCTTCTAAAGAGATAGCAGACTTAGTAAGTTAGTAAGTCTTATTATTTTTAGCAGTATTCTTCTAAAGTGTTTTAAACTCTTTAATACTGTTGTATAGTTCTAGGTTCCTAGCTAGAGGCGTTTTTGCACGCGTTTAGTCTAGTTCTATATAGTAGTCCTTCTATAGCTTCTTATTTAGAAAGGTTATAGAGAGGAGTTAATCTGCTCTATATAGCCCTAAGGAGAAAACCTGTATACTATTAATAGAGTTATCTTCTAGACTAGTTCTTATTACTTATATAAATAATTTTAGTAGTTAAAACTATTTAGTCTTAGTCTTCTTATCTCTTGTAAATAGGGGAACGTTCTCTTCTTTTCTTAAGAGTGCGTCTGCTTAGTTATTAGCCTTACTAGGCCTGTAGGCAAAGGTAAGGTTAAACTAGCTAAGAAGGCTTAACTAGCAGATATATCTCTCTAAGAGAAGTTAAGCTTTATAGAAATACTCTAAGTTTTTATAATTAGTAACAACTATAAATCTCTTTACTTATTTTAGCTCTGTGCTCTATTCTTAGAGGTATTTAACTACTACTAGTATCTCCTTATTATAAATAGTGTAGTTTACTTCTACTTTAGAGTTCTTAGCTAAGAAGTATACTACTATATAGAGTACCTTGTCTTTGCTATATTAAGATAGTACTCCTTCTATTACCTATCTTAACATATTATACTCTAGTACTGTTTCTAAATCTAGGTTAAAGTTTATAAGTGCTAGTTCTCTAGTAAATACAGCTTTTATAGCATTAAAGGTACACTACTAGAGTTCTCTCTACTTAAAGATTACGTTCTTTCCTGTTAAGCGTGTAAGAGGCTCTGCTATGCTAGAAAACTAGTTAATAAACTGTTAGTAGAAGTTTATAAACTCTAGGAAACTCTAGATTCTCTTTACTGTCTTTAGAGGTTCTTATAACTTTATAGCAGTAACCTTTACAAGGTCTATTTAGATGCTCTTACTAGCCTTAATAATAAATTCTAAATACTTAGTACTCTTAACAGAGAATTTACTCTTTTCTATATTAAGGTGCAACTCTACAGCTCCTAGCTTCTAGATAATTTCCTTAACCTTAGCCTTGTGCTCTTCTTAGGTGCTCCTAGAGTAGATTAACATATTATCTACGTAGGTAGAGTACTATTTATCTAAGTACTCTCTTAAGACCTAGTTAATATACTGCTAAAACGTACTTAGGGCATTAGCTAACCTAAATAGTGTTACTAGCTACTTATAGAGTCTAAATCTTGTCTAGAAAGCTGTGTTCTATTTATCTCTCTTAGCAATCCTAATCTTATAGAAGGCTTAGATAACGTCTACCTTAGTAAACTATGTTGCTTTTAAGATCTGTAAAAGAGTCTTATAGATTAGAGGTAGTAGGTACTAGTCCTTCTTAGTAATTGCATTTAGAGCCTAATAATTAATACAGAACTAAAGACCTCTACTAGGTTTCTTAATAAACAGTACTAAGGTAGAAGTACTAGACTTACTAACTTAGATAAAGCTCTTATCTAAGTAGCTAGTAAGTTGCTGTTAGAGCACTAGGAGCTCCTTATAGGACATGTTGTATAGTAGTCTCTATAGTACTGTTATAGGTTTTCTGTCTTATTTAATTAGCTTAATAGTATAATCTATATTAGGTCTATAGTAAGGTAGTAGCTTATCTGCTTTCTCCTTTATAAATATTCTAAACTTATCTTTTAGAAACTCTAGGAGAAGGTCTTAGAGATCTGTTAGCTCCTTCTTCTTTAGAGCCTTCTAGATATCTGCTATTAATACAGTAAACAGCTCTATATTCTAGTCTGTCTTAGACCTCTTCCTTAGCGCCTAGTATAACTCTAGGCTAACAGGCCTAGGTAGTTAATTAGGACAGGCACCTTCTCTACTTCTAACTTATATCTGTAAGGAGTAGATAAATAACAACTTCTTAGCTAGTGCTATAGTAACTTTGTTCTTATCTATCTATAGTCTTCTTAGGATAAGGTTGTACTCTCTTTCTCTGTCTAGTATATAAGCCTAGAGGGTCTTTCTATAACTATCTATATTAATCTTTATTCTTACAATATTAGTTACCTAGGTTACTTTTCTAGCTATGCCTAATACTTTACGTCTGTATGTAGGAGTATATTAGAAGTTGTTTTATAATATAAACTTAGAGGAGACTATACTATATATTAAACACCTAGTATTAATTAATGTATATACTATAGTGTTGTCTTATACTATTACATGCAGTAATATAGGTTTGCTATTTAGCTACTACTAGTAGAACTCCTAGAATAGTTCTCTCCTCTTTATAACTTCTCTTCCTAACCCCTGTTTATACCTTTAAACAGAAGTCTCTAGTTTTCTAAACCTTTATTAGTTAAATTATTAGTTTTAGAAACCTTAGCAATTATACCCTAAACCTAGACTTTCTCTAGTCTCTTAGCTAGAGCTAGATTGCATCTACTTACGTAGTAACCCTTCTTTCTGTACCTTAGGTAGATGTTAGTAGCTCTCTGCTAGTTTATAACTTCTTAAGACTGCTACTCTACTTATAGTTAGCTGTTAGACTTAATCTTCCTAGAGTAGACCCTATATTAGGAAAAAAACGTAGAAACGTAGAGTTGCTAGTACCTGTAGCACGTTTGCTTAACGTCTGCTTAACAGCTGTAACAGCTCTAATATTAGAAAACGCAGCTAAAATAGCTAAAACAATAGAATAATAGGTTACTATATTCTACAACTACCTAATAATGTAGAATGCTTATACTATGTTCTAGATACGTGTTCTGCTGCCTTAATGCACGCAACACATATAAGTGCTAGACACTATTTTAATCTAGCTACTTATACTATAGGCTATAGTATAGAAGTTACTTCTAGGTACTATATACATAGATTTAATTGTGCTATTACTATTTGCATTAAATTACTTATAGTACTAGACAATATATATAACTAACTCTACTATACATAGCACTATAAATTCCTTATACTTATTCTATAGTCTCTAAATTTGTACTATACCTTACAGTACGTGCATGTTGCCTTAATATATACTATGCCTTATAGTCCTTCTACAGTATCTAAATTTATACTATACTCTATAGTATATAAATATTGCTATAATTTCTACTATGCCTTATTATAGTTGCATGTCTATGCAATTTATACTATGCAGTATAGTATGTTTATAGTTATTATACTAGTATTATACCTTATAGTAAGTGCATACTCTCTTAATTTATACTATACTATATAGTATAGTCTAGGCGTGTAGATAGTGTGTGTATATAAAACTACTTCTTACATACAGCTATTATAGGCTATTAGCCTCTTCTCTCTTCTTAGCTTCTTTTTTCTATTAGTTTAGTTTGTATTACGCTATTTATTAAGCTGTTAAAATAGACTGCGCTTTCTTCTAATAGGTTATTAACAAAGCAGTAGAGTTATACTTTTCTCTCTTTTTTTCTTGCCTATAGCCTTTTGCAAAAGCTGCCTATATTATAGTCTAAACTAATAATCTTGTTATCCTCCTATATTACAATTAATATATTATCTACTATGTATAACACCTAAAACTCCTAAAGTGTTATATGCCTTTTAATATAAATAGTGTGTATTAACCTGTCTATACGCTCTAACTCTACTACATAGGTCTCTTATACCTTCCTTAAACTGCTGTTGCCTCTTTAATTATAGCTTTGCTGCTCTGTAACTAACAGATTATTATTTCTACCTACTTCTAAAGTAGAAGTGTCCTATCTTATATTACACGTCTTATTAGGTAGCAAGGTTTCTAGTAGTAACCTTTATATCTAATAATATATATTCTAAGTTGCTTTATTTTCTATAGCTATAACACTTTCTATCTCTATATTAGGTAATAATACCTTATCTTTACTAAGTAGGTTGTCTAAGTTGTTAGCGTATTTGTTTTATATTATTAGCATATAAGTATCTATTACTTTTAGCTATTATATACATATATATACCTTTAATATTATCTTATCTCTTACTACATTCTACTAGCACTCTGCCTATTCCTCTTATTAATGCAGTAACATTATGTAAGAACCTTTACAGTATTAGTACTATACCTTATAGTCTCTTATATATACTTTATAGAAGCTAAGATAATACATTCTATATTACGCACAACCTATCTTTCTATTTCTTTAAAGCCTACTATAGCTATATATAAAGAAAACATATTATTATTCTACTAAGCTTCTTAAAGTATTATGCACTGTTAGAGTTTATAGCAAGCGCGTCTTATATCTTGCTATAGAGAGTTTCTAATAGAATTTGTACAATTACGCTATATAGAAACTACTATTTAGTAGGCTTAAAAGTGTTAATATTAGTAAATAACAGAGTAGAAAGGTTATATTTATACCTTAGTTAGGTCTTTAGCTATATAGTAGAAGTTCTTTGTTAGCAGAGTAGATAGCTAACTTAAGTACTCTTTTTATATTATATTAAAGCTGTACACTGCTTATACTATATCTCTTATATATATTATTATCTATATATAAAATGTAACAGGTATCTCTTAAAGCTAAACAGGTTATACTCTTATTAATAGTATGTTTTTAGTATTAAACTTACATAGAAAAGAATAGATAGGCTAGTAAGTACTAAGATATGTTAGTAGAATTCTTTATTAATGTTTTTACGCGCTTCTGTCTAGGAGCTTAATATAAGATATACAAATAATAGGTTGTAACTAGGTGTTTATAAATCTATCTAATAATCATTAATTATCTTACTATATAGTATTCTACTTAGTAGTATTATTTACGCAGCTTTTGCAACTAGTATATTATTAGCTTTAATATTATAGTACTTTTGTAGCATCCTCTAGCCTGTGCTTTTATAGGTGTGTGCGTGTACAGTGCTGTACCTAGTATCTATATACACTTTACTCTTCTCTTCTCTATCTTAGCAGTCTTACTTATCCTTATCTAATACCTCTATACGCGTGTTTGCAGTTTATAAGTAGCTGCTAAGCTTTATATCCCTAGCTTAGCTATCTGTAAATAATACTAATAGAGATAATATAGATGTTATCTGCTATAAGGTGCACAGCCCTTAGAGAGACACTAACAAACTCCTTAGAGACAACTACTAAGCTAATTAGCTATAGTAAATTATTAAGTAGTTAACCTTACTACTATGCTGCTATCTTCCTGCGTACTAGGAGGTGCTATATTTACTTATTTTGTTATCTTACTATAAAAACCTAAAGAGAGCTTTTACTTACTTCTAGCAGGTATTTTCTTTACCTGTTAGTAGTACTTATACTAGGTGTTATACCTTATATGTCTTAAAAACTTAGGCAACTTACCTTCTTAGATATTATATTTATTCTCCTTAACCTAGTATAAAGCGTAGAATCTAGTTACACAGTGCAGTTAGTGTATACTTATATATATAGAAGGTTATAAGCATAGCAGTCTGCACGTTAGGTTTATAGCAGGCTACCTTATTACGTAAAGTTGTAATAAAACTATGTTAAGCCTAGCTAAGCAGTATTATAGACAGCTCTAGCCTTATATAGACAGAGTAGGCAAAGTTTTAACTAATATAACGCCTAGATTGCCTATTAGCTAAGAAGTCTTGTAATTAGATATTTAACTCTTATAGCAGCTAGGCTTTTATATAAGCGCTGCTACCTTATAATTAGTATATATCCTGCCTATAAATAGTGTTTATCCTTGCCTTTTCTAGATGTTATTCCTATTCTTGTATATTAGAAACTTATACTACGCAGACTAACTAAGACTAAGCATTATACACACTTACCTACTTAGGTTTAACAATCTTATAGTTAATTAAAACTGTAGACATACTACTGTTGTCTCTAACTACTCTCTTATTAGCGCTAGATAAACCCTCCTCTTACTATACTCTAACATTACAGTTAGTATAGAAGGCCTACTATTCTATCCTTAGTATTTTCTATATTAGTCTCTATAAGCAAACTCTATAATAGTATTATAAACTCTAAGCCTTCTTTTATATACTGTATATATAGTATAGACAGGACAGATACTATTATAGTTTATTAGATATCTGCAGAGGTTAGTAATTACAGCATAGTAGAGCTGTTAATAAACTATAGCTTCTACTTAAGCATAGGTAGTAGAATAGTAGCAATTATAACAAGGTTAGAGACTGTGTTTGTTATATATATATGTTATGCTATATTACTACTGTTACTTATTACTCTCTCTTGTATATAGTCCTATTCTAATAGGTACTTTATTAGTGTTGTGTCTAGAAGCAGCTTGTTAGTGTGCTTTCTGCTAGGTATAGAGTGTCTAGTACCCTATACATCCTCTAGCTGCTTCTTTGTATAGTGTAGCGCTAAACACTGCTGTTATAATAAGACATTATAATTATTACCTGCCTTCTTCTTTCTTACGTCTGCTTATCTCTGTTACTGCTTTACTTAGTGTATGTTGCTATTAATATATTATATAATTTAGAGAGTATTTGTGTTAAAAGTAGTATCTAACACTTTGCCTAAGACCTTACAATAGTTATGCCTTACTTCTACGCCTATTTACCTTATAATAGCTTTTAATTATATACTCTTTATCTATACCTTAATTAAACTCTCTTCTTATATCTTTATTACAAAGGCTGTGTATATTACCTTATACTATCTATTGCTTAGGCTAAGCTTCTCTTTAACAACATCTAATAGTCTTATTTAACGTGTTATTCTTATATTAAGCGTTAGGTAGTGTAGTTATTAAACTATTAGTTAACGTAGTCTAGTATTATACAGGTTAGTTAAAGGTAGAGCACAGCTTTATTAGCAGTTACTAGTGCTAGTACCTAGTTTATACTTCTGAGCACAGTATATTTATCAGCGCTGTCTAACAACAACAACAACCTAGCCTTTACTAGAGGTTAAAAAATCTATAGTAAAATTATTAGCTGTAGAGTATGTAATTGTACTATAACAGCTTAAGCATATATATATAACCTTTCTTACTATATAGCTAGTAGTGTCTGCCTTCTAACTAGAATAGAAGAGTAAGAGTAGCTATATACTCTAAAGTGTACTATAGATAATAGTCTGTACTATAGTTTTCTACGTATATTTCTCTCTACTTAACTTAGGTACTGCTATAGTAATCTTAGCATTTCCTCTATCTATTAGGCAAATGCTCTACCTCTGTATTAACTCTGCTACAGAGATATAGTAGCTGTTAGGTTATATATTAGCCTACAGAAACCTCTTCTGCTATTAGTAGTTATTAAATCTAACTACAACGCAGTACTTAAAGCCTATATAGTAAGTTTATTAGTCTGTAGTACACGCAACACATACTAATATCTACTAACCCTACTTCTAATAGGTATAAATGCTAAACAACACTTATCTCTAGAATAGGAAAGTCTATTAACTTTAGTAAAGAACTGCTAGAGGCTGCAGCCTACAGGTCTCTTATCTCTACTACTAATAGTATAAAGCAGGATAGTTAGCGCTGCGCTATTTAACATTGCTAAACTAAAGAAAGTAGAGAGTAATAATACTACTAAAGATAAACTCTAGACAGAGCTAGCTATTATACAGGCATTGCACTGTTTAAACTACTACTCCTAAGTAATATATATGCTATTAAGTTATAGGTAGTTAAGAGTGCGTTTAATAGTAAGTTAAAGTAATAGTATAATACCTAGCTTACCTAGAAATGTCTTACAGATAGAGCGTAAAAGTATTAGTCTAATAAGTATAGATATTAGTTATTAGTAGAGTATTAGTTTAAGAATGCTTATTCTAAACTTAAAGCTCTCTGTAAGTAAACTAGTAATATTTGCAGGTACGTATTAGAAGCTAAAAAGCAGTGTAGGATAGAATCTACTATTACCTAAGATACTAGAGATACCTAATATAAATCTAAAGTATACTATAGAATACAGTACAGCATAAAACTTATTATACCTTATTCTAATAATGTCTTGTTATACTATATAATATATCTAGAATGTTATATATATTTATATATATAAACAAGTGTAACTACTAGATAGTATATTAGATACTTTATTTACTTTTCTCTATAACTAGTTAGCTTACTAGATAAACCTACTCCTACTCTGTAGTTAGTGCATTAGATCTAGCAGACCTATATACATTCTCTTCTTAGTCTCTAACTTAAGCTTCTATAGCTAAAGGCTTATAAGAACTAGTAACTGCTAAGCAGCTCTCTACTTGTTTAAACTGCAATACTTAATAATTAGCACTCTTTTTACCTTCTTAAACTAAGGCTCCTATTCTAGGTAGTAGATATTGTTGTAGTATATATGCAGCTCTATGTACACCTCTAGCTAATCTGCTATATAGTATAAGTCTTATACTACTCTCTCTAGTAATTTGCTACTTATCTTCTTAAAACTATATAGAACTATTGTTACCTTAACTACGTAGTTAAGAAGAAGTTATAGAATAGCATCTGCAAAAAAGATATAAAGGTTGTAGTAAATAACATAGGCTAGAATATTATCTATCTTATACCCTTACTACAGCTTAGCACTGTAAAGCTGCCTAATTACACTGTTTATAAACATATTAAGAGCCTTCTTATTAAACTACAATCCTACTTCTCTATTAAAAGTAGAACAGCCTATATACTATAAGCCTAGTATTACTATTATAATTACTGCCCTATACTATATCTCTATGTCTTTCTAAGTTAGGTAGCTGTTTAGTGTACTGTAATTTTCTGCACTAGCTTTGCCTAGCTGCCTACTACACTATCTTAGAAGTACTACATTAACACGCAGTACTAATTACTTATATATATTAGTAAGCACGCTCTTAGTAAGTGTTATTATCTCTTATATAGTTTATAGGAGCTACCTTCGCGTATAGGTTTAGAAGTATAATATCTCTATATTAGGTTGTATAATATTAACCTAGTAGTATTACACTATCTAACACACTACCTCTAGCTTTAGCTTAGTTAGTAGTCTAGCACAGAAGCCTACTAGAGTTAATATAGAAGGCTAGTATATAGGAGAAACTAGCGCCTAGCAGACTATATATCTAGTTGCAGAGTATATAGTGCACTAATTCTCCTTAAGTAGGCTTATATATAAGGATTATAGTATATTTACAGATAATAGTATAGAGGTAGTAAGAGCTATACTTAGGTATTTAAGTTATCTAGTTGTATAGTACTAAAGGTATAGCTTATTAGTTTTAAGAAGCTATATATTGTAATAAAAGTTCCTAAAAATACAACAAGTCTGCTTATATATAGTAAGTAACGCGTTAGTAAGGTAGAGAGGTAAATATAGAGTTAAGTAGGGCTAATAGGTCTATAGGCGCGTGTGTTAGAGTAAAGGTTAATTCTACCTATAATTAGAGTAGAGATTAAAAGAGATGTTATTAGAGATAGAGAAGTATATAACACTAGCTTTATATACTACATGCACTAGAAAGGACCTTATAGCTAGAGTAAGAGGTAGTAAAGGTAAGATTAATAGACAGAGTAAGGTAAGAGAAATAAGAGAGAGAAGTAGACCTAAAAGAGAGAGCAAGAGTAGAAGCTAGTATATACACATTAATCTTAACTTATATATTAATGTTATAGCTACTGCTATAGTACTAGCCTTCTGCTAATAAACTGTTACAATAGTATGTTTTTAACTAATTAACATTAATAGGTTAATCTATCTAGATAGCTGCCTAGTTCTTATTGTTGTTGCTTTCTATTACTAGTTGCCTCTGTCTTTGTTTGCAGGCCTAGTCTGTTTAAACCTCTACATTAATTAACTGTTCTCTAGGTCTTAAGTAGAAGTAGGCCTTACAAATTTGTTTTGTTTATGTGCTAGCAGTTACTTAACTTTCCTAGAGCCTTAAACACTTGCTAATATATTGCTTTGCTTTAGATAATACGCAAACTGCTTTATAATACAGTTACTATCCTCTTTAAATATAGGTAAGTAGAGTTTATTATAGAGTTTAAAATTAATATAGTTATTAATATACAATAGTAAGGATTGTGTAGAGCCTAGTACTACGTAGATTCCTCTCTATATTATAGGCAGATTAAATACCTTCCTGCTGCTAAGTGCAGAAGGGTCTATTAGGTCTACAGTACTATAATACTTAAGCTTAATTATTCTGTATATAGAGTGTAGTTAGCCTAAGTTAACTATTAAAAGTTAGTTAAGTATAACACTAGTAAACGTTATAGGTAGCAGAGCAAGCAGATTAAGTTAATGTCTAGGCTAGATAGTAAATATAAGTTTAACTTGCTTTATAGTCTTGCTATATAGTTACTAGCTGTTATTAAAAGAGTGCAGACCTAGCTTTACTTAATTGCTAGATTTAGTAGCTATTATAAAATCCTTTCTCTATTCCTTTAAAGTACTCTATAGCCTGTATCTAATATACTACTAAGTAGTAAACTTAGTGTTAGTAGGATGTTTACTCTTCTACTTCTAGTAAGTTATAGATAGATGTACCTAAATAACTACGCTCTCTATCTATTTAAGCACTTTAGCTTTAATTATTAGAACTAGAGAAGTAGTATCTGTGTTTGTACTATTCTGCAGAGTACAGATACCTACTTAATCTTATACAAATACTGCTAACACAATATTTAGGTTAGAGATGCTAGATAGATAAGCTGCTTTTCTAACAGGCACCTATATGCCTGCTAGCATAGTATATACTCCTAAGCGTTGTGCCTATATATTAAATATCTAGCCTAGACCCTAGCTAATATAGCGTAGCTAAATAGAACCTAATACTATGTTTATATAGATATTATCTACATGCCTTATTACATTACTAGTATAATTACTGCCTTTAGCAATTATATAGGCTTTAAGAGATAGTAATGCAACTATTTAACTATTTAAGCACCTAATTTGTATAAGGAAATCTCTTTTATTAGTAAGCTTATACATAACCTTTAGTAGAAAGTTATATAGCACTTCTTTATTAGGACTAGTATTATACCTATTAGAACTTCTATAAGTCTTAATAAAGTACTTTTAGTATGTTAATCTATAGAGTTTAGGTAGATTAAAGTGCTCTGTATGCAGTTTATCTTTATTACGTAGATAGAAGGTTTAGAATAAGTGCTTAAGTATATCTATCTGCTTTAGAGCATTGTTAAGGTAGGTAAGTAAATAATTATTATATAATCTGTATTAGGCAATTGTAACAAAGTTATACACTACTTTAGTAAAGTATAATATATATAAGTATTCTTTATATAGAATAGGCGTAATAACTAGAATAAGCTGTCTTATAAGTGCTTTCTGCTTATTACTAGTCTACTATGTAACTTTGCTAAAGTCTATTTAAGCAAATCTGCATAGTACTGTGTATACTAGCACATCTTTAAAACGTTAGTTAAGTAGAGTCTTCTCTATTTACGCTACCTTTCTCTTTCTTAGTACTTATTTCTTTAGTATAACCTAACTAATATACTGCTAGAGCTATTTTACTGTATATATAACTAGTCTCTTAAGAAGCTAGTGTAAGAGATCTGTAAGTATACCCTTATAGATATTAAAGTGCTTATAGTTCTATATAAAACATAGTATGTTATACACCTAGTTATTACTTAATAAGTTAATATGTATAGAGTGTTGCCTTTATATCTACTCTTATGTGTCTTAGTATATCCTAAGATCCTATAGGCCTTTTAGCAAATCTCTTTATTCTCTTAGAGGAACCTTGCAGATTATATAATACTAGTTGTTCTTAACTCCTATTATAAGCGTCTGTTCTTAGTAGTCTATAATAATACTGTATAGTATTATATAGTATCTATATATCTAGCTATTAGCACACAATATGTCTTTGCTAGCCTAGCTAATTACTTCTAGTACTATAGGTATATTAGTAAATGCTTCTATATACTATAGACTAGAGTATAAAATAAGAGTAGTAAAACTTACAGCGTAGTATATAAGACATAGTACTGTAGTATAGTGTATACTTTATACTTTCCTTACTACTGTTCTTCCTGTAATCTATTTCTAGTATAAACCTAAGTAATATAATACTACACTAATTATAAGCATATTAAACATCTCTCTTAATATTTTCTTTTCTTAGATAGATAGGCTAATATACTATATTACTGTGTAATATAGTTATTAAGGTCTTATCTACTACTATTATTATTAGTACTACTGTTACGCCTAGTAGTAGCTTTACTTGTGTCTTCTACTACTAATTACTAGTATATAGTTTATTATAAACTTACACTCTACTTAATTTGTTCTAAAATAGTTTAACAGGCCTATAGTGCATAGTTTCTTTAAATAGTTAGTAGCCTAGTAGAAACTGCATAACCTCTAAGGTATTACAGCACACTATCTTAGTTATAATAGGTAGACTATCTCTGTTTACACCTGTAGAAACCTTAAGGTAGTTAACTTAGAAACTCTTACTAGGTATACTAAAGGGGATACGCTCTAACTTTTAGTTCTACTAGTAGGTACTTAAAAATAACAATATATTACAGAGCTCTCCTATATATAGATTAGACAGCAGAAATCAAACGTCTCTATATATATATTAGACCTTCTATAACTAGAATATAAATACGTAGTCTAATTAAGACTTAAAGCTATACTTACTAGGATTATTTAGTTGTAGAATTCTGCTATTATTGCGTTAGTAGTTGTGTTCCTATTTACATATGCAGAAAACTAGGTACCTCTATTTAGCTATCTAGCTTTAACCTACTAGTATACTATTATTAGACATATAAGTTACCTTAAAGAGAGACTATAGTAATATTGCTAATAGAATTCTATTATGCCTTATAGCATCTAACGTACCTATAATATAGCTATTGCCTAATAGTAATAAACACATAACTAGGTTGCTTTTATTACTATATTAATATAGGGCTAGTGTACACAAATCTCCTTAAAAACTAGAAGATAGAATTAGGTCTAGCTTATTACTAAGTGCTGCTTTCTTAATGCGTGTGTGTAAGAGTAAATACTCTATTATAGACTTAGTGTCTACTTAAGGCTTCTATACTTTGCATAAATCTCTTATATATGTTATAATAATAGTTGCAATTTTTAAATGTCTATAACGTTGTTTTAAGTTAGCTAGAACCTCTAGCTTACTTATACTAGGTTAACACTAGTTCTTTAAGTTCTTCTAATAGAAGAATAGATACTATACTATAGCTCTATAGGAGAGTACATGTTTTAGGCAGTACCTGTATATTAAATCTAGTAATCTTATTATTATCTAGACCTTAAAGGCAGTTTTGTTTAATACTGTTAATATATACTATAAAACAGAGTACTGTTAAGAGTATGTTTATAAGCTAGGTTATATACACCCTACTTACAGAAAAAGAAAAGCTAACCTATCTTCTAACATAGCTTTCTAGAATATCTTAGTTAATATTATCTAAATATACTATAAGGCAGAGTATGTCTATAAGCTAGGTTATATACAGCCTTATTATAGGAAAAGAAAGGCTAACCTATCTTCTAATAAAGCTTTCTAGGATATCTTAGTTAATATTATCTAACTGTACTATAAGGCAGAGTATGTTTATAAGCTAGATTACGTGCACCCTACTTATAGAAAAGGCTAGGCTGTCTCCTAACATAGCTTTCTAGTATATATTAGTTAATACTGTCTAACTATACTATAAGGCAGAGTATGTTTATAAGCTAGGTTGTATA
>SATZ01000326.1:0-41956 GCA_004335205.1 Ascochyta viciae-villosae
AATTTCTAGAACATACTAAGGCCCTTTACCTTATCCCTTTAGCTACTCTAATTATCTGCTAAGGATATAATAGTTAACCCTCTAAGACTATTACCTACTATGCTAAGTTTTACCTTTAATTAGGCTCTTACTTAGAACATACTAGAGCCTATATTATAAACAATTACAGATCCTTTTAACTTATCTTAGAATTCTGCTAGAGGGCTATTTATAATCTCTTAGTCTTATAGCATAACTACTCTATTTATTGTAGTAATAAATATTGCTTTAGATACTATAACACTATATCTTAAACTCTTCTATTACTGTATAAGAGCTCTAAGTTAGATATAAAGCTTTTACAATTATTATAGTCTAGTTTAGGTAAACTCTAAAATAGAGGATCTACCTAACCTAAACTTAGCTCTACTAGCGTAGTAATATACACTAATAAATTAGTTAACCTACACTTAGTTTTAGCTAAGGCTATTTATCTCTATAGTAAAAGACCTAGGTATCTAGTCTTTGTTATTTAACAATTAGACACTACTACTACTAGAAGAGCTTTAGCTAATAATAACTTTAACAAATTTTTCTATCCTTTAAAAGACTCTCTACTCTCTAACTTGCTTACTGCAGAAGAATTAGAGAAATATAGTAACTTTATTCCTACTCTTAACTAAGCTGCAGCTAAAACACTGCCTAATTATAGCAATTATAACTACAAAATTAAACTTAAACTAGGCACAGACCTACCTAACTACTGCCTTTAACCTTTTTTAGGACAATAAATAAAGGCTATTAAATATTACATTAAGAAAAACAAGTCTAGAGGATTTATTAAGTGCTGCAACTCTCTAGCTTAAAATAATCTCTTTATTATAGCTAAGCTAGGCAGTAGCCTGCGTGTATATGTAGATTATTAAGAATTAAACAAAGCTACAGTTAAAGACTACTACCCTATTCTTTTTTTTTAATAGACTATAGTACACCTTAACAAAGCTAAGTTCTTCTTAAAGTTTAATGTTATTTACGCCTTCTATTAAATTTGTATAAAACCTAGCTTAGAATAGCTTACTATATTCTCTACTTAAAAGGGCACCTATTAGTATAAAGATATACCTTTTAGTCTATATAACACTCCTATAACATTTTAATAAGCTATTAACAAAGTACTTTTAAATACTTAGACTAATTCTGTACTACTTATCTAGATAATGTATTAGTATATTCTAATACTCTTTAGTAACATAAAGTGTATATTAAACAAGTTCTTAGCTGCCTTAAGAAATATAGATTCTATATTAACTCTAAGAAGTCTAAGTTCTACAAGAACTAAGTTAAGTTTCTTAGTATAATTATTACAGATTAAGGCGTACAAATAGACCCTAACAAGATTTAGGCTATTTAAGAATAGAAGATACTCTAAATAGTACGTAATATTCTTTTATTTCTTAGATTTACTAGATTTTATTAACAATTTATTTAGAGCTACTCCTCTATTACTCTTCTGCTTATATAAGCTGTTAAGTCTACTATTATTGCTAAACTATTATAAAAAGACCTTAATAAGCTCTATTACACAGTACAGTATAAGAAATTTAAACCTACACAGGCCTATATTAATACTTTTGCCTAACTAAAGAAAGCTTTTACAGTTAACTTAGTCTTATAGTATTTTAACCCTAGTTAGCTAATCTTTGTTTCTACTAACTCTTCTAGGTAGGCTACTAGTAGAGTTATAAAATAACGCAACGCTAAAGGCGCTCTATAACCTATAGCATTCTTCTTAAAAAAATACTCCTTTACTAACTGTAATTATAACATCTAGAACATAAAACTAATAGCTATTATTTAAGCATTTAAAGAATAGAAGCCTAAACTTATAGGCTCTCTATACCTAATCTAGGTTATAACTAATTATAAGAACCTAGAAACGTTTATAACTACTAAGAAACTTAATTAAAGGTAAGCCTGCTAGTTACTTTTTCTCTTTTAATTTAACTTTAAGATTATTTACGCACTAGAAGAGACAAATAGCAAAGCAGACACTCTTAGCTAGCAGACCTAGAACGTTTCTAAAGACAAAAATAATATAAGACTTATTAATACTTATTAGATTGTTTTATAATTAAAACACCTATCTCCTAGTATAGCACCTGTAATTTAGGCTACTCTGCAGGCCTTATTACTCTCCTCTAAACAGAATTTCTTATTTATTACCCTAGATACTTAAGCAGTAGCTTAACTCTGTACTACCTAAAGCCTAGCGCCTAACCCTAATATAGACAACAAAGAGCCTATTAACAATATTAACAGAATAGTAATATTAGGACTACCCTCTTACTTAAAAGACCTGCGCCTAATAGAAGAAATGCTTAATAAAGCCTATACTACTAACTCTACTGCTTAAAAGATATTTACTGCCTTAGATTAAGGTAACTATAAGCTTAGCTTATAGTTCTAGAAGAACAGCTACTATGTTTTACTCTTAGACTATTATACTACTAGAAAGAGGGATTACTAATAATTATTCTTTAATAAAATACACCTATACATACTACTAGACACCTGCCTCTGCTGCTAGATTTTTAACCTTTGCTATAATTATAAGATTACAGGCTATAAGAGAACTAGAGCTATATTTTACTTAATAATTAATTAGTACTACTAGCCTAGTCTTACGCAGTTAATTAAGAAGTACTGCTAGTCCTACATAGTGTATAAACGTGCCTAACCTTCTAAGGAAGTATATAATAGCTACCTTTAATCTATACCTATACCTAATATATAATAGGTAGACATTTCTATAGATTATATTTAAGACCTGCTACCTTCTACACTTAATAGATTAATTTATACTAATCTTCTAGTAGTAGTTAATTAACTTACTAAACAGCAGCACTTCTTTCTCTTAGTTAGCTGCTTATTAAAGGAATTTGCCTATTACTTTATATAAATCTTTTACCTATATAGATTACCTTACACTATTATATCTAATTGTAGTACTTTATTTATTAACAAATTCTAGAGACGCATTTGTAAGCGCCTTAATATTTAAGCTAAACTGTCTACTACTTATTACCTGTAGACAGATAGCTAAACAGAATATGCTAATTAGAGTATTAAAATTTATCTTTGTAAATACATTAATTACACATAAGATAACTAGGTAGTATAGCTGTACTTAGTAGTGTTTTAGGTTAATAACACTGTTAACTTATCTACTAGTCTTACTCTCTTCTTTACAGATCTTAGCTATTACCTACGCAGTAGGATTTACCCTAGCAAAGACTATTTAAACACTAAGTTGCTTTCTAGAGATACTAAAGATTAAATTCTAAGAGTAGATAAGATCCTTTAAACCTATACTAATCTTTTAGAGTAACTAAAGATTTAGCTAACCTACACATAACAAGAGTAATAAACATAGGCTAACGCCTACTAATAACAAACACTAAAATACAATATTAGAGACTTAGTTTAGGTATTAACCTAGAACTAGAGTACTACTTAACTCTTAAAAAAGCTTAATTATAAATATACTAGGCTGTATCTAGTTACTTAGGTTATTTATAACAGAGCTGCTTATAAACTCTAGCTACCTAAGAAAATAATTTTAAAAGGTATATTTCTAGTGTTCTATCCTAATTTGCTCTAAGAAGCGCCTTAGGACAGGCTACTAGATTAAGCTACCCCTAAACTAGAACCTGTAGATATTATAAATAATTAGAGCAATATTATATAAGAGTAGTTTATTAACAAATTTATTAACTACTACAGGTGCTAAGGCACCTAGAAGTATTTAATTAAGTAGTCTAATAACCTATTACTAATATAGGAACCTACTAAACAACACCTTAAACACTATAACGCGTTCTTATATTACTATAAGAATCTAGACAAGCTAAAGCCCCCTAGTCTTAAGATACCTGCTAACTAGGCCCTATAAACTAAAGACACCTTTATTAGTAACTATTTTAGAAACCTTAGCAACTATAAATAGCAAGTTATTATACCTGTATATAGGATTACTCTAGTTTAGCATTATATTAGGCTACTTTTAGCACATTAATAACAGTATTCCCCTGCCTTTTAGCAAAAACTACACGCTATATTAATACCTATATATTACCTTTAAAACACTATAATTAAAAACTTACTTAAAGTTTAGTATAATATTAGGCTACTTTTAGTATGTTAATAACAGTGTTTTCTTACCTTTTAGTAAAGACTACACACTACCTTAACGCCTATATATTGCTCTTAAGATACTATAACTAAACTAATCCTACTATTAAAGCATACCTAACCTAGCTGTTGCTAGCTTAGATTAGTTAAACCTCTGTTAAGCTAGGCAAGATTACTGTTAGGCTTACTTACTCTCCTTATATAAGTTCTAAACAACTTTAGGCACAACTTTTACGTTATAGGGTTTATATAGCAGAAAAAATCTTAGAGGTTAGTTCTTTATAGAAGAATCTAGAGAGATATACACAGCGCTATATAAACTATAAACCTTAATTCTATATTAACTACTACTAGGTTTTCTCTACAGTTTCTTAACTACTGTACTATTTGCTTTTCTATTCCCTTCTCTTTCTCCTTCTCTTCTCTAGTTACTAGCAGCTATACAGCACCTGTAGATTAGATTAGCTCAGAGGACTTTTGCTTATTTGTAAGAAGAGAGCACGTATTAGAACTTCTACTATAGTTAGATAGCACAACCTACTAGTAGTGCTTATCTAACTTAGCAGAATCTATCCTGCTAACTTTTACTTTACTTTTAGAGTATAGGCCTCCTTCTACTTCTAGCCTAGGAGCCTAGGACTACCTACTATAAGAAGGCAGCTATCTCTGCCCTCTTATAGCTCTCTATCTGCTATTTTGTTTACTTCTTCTTAAATATATTAGCTTTCTAGATTACTTTCTTTTATGCTTATAAAGTCTGCCTTACAGATAGCTAGTTAAGAGCTAAAAGAGATATATCCCTAGTACCTGTTAATAAGTAGAATTTCTTAAACATAGTTTTAGAGAGTTGCTAGGATTTCTTAGAACCTCTACTAGAGCTACTTATTACTTTAGTTGCCTATTTTATGTTTTAAGTCTTAGACTTCTAGATAGTTTATATTTAAAGCTTCTATTAGAGTGTTAGTAGTATAGCATTATATAGTGCCTGCTGCTCTCTAATAACTAGTCTCTTTATATAATCTAGACGCCTTAATAGACTATCTATAAGGTTCTCTAGTCTAGGCTTATATTTAACTTTAAAGTTATACGTAGCTAGCTTCCCTACCTAGTGTGCTTACTTAGAGGAGAGCTTCTTAATAGTTATAAAGTACTATAGGTTGTTATAATTAGAGAGTACTTAGACTATTAACAAGGTATACTTAAGGTAATGTTACTACTACCTAAATACCTTAACTATTACAGCTAATTTCTTATTATAAGTATACTATCTAATTAATAGACTTTAGAACTTCTTACTATAAAACACTACTAGCTTCTAGTATTATTCTGTTAGTACCTCTAATAATTATAGTTATAGTAGTATAGTAGCTATAGTAAAGTCTAACGCGTTAGTAAAGACTATAATTAGCTTAGTAGGATTAAAGTGCTGTAGCATAGAGGCTTTAGTAAACTTCTTTCTTATAGTAAGAAAGGCCTAGTATACCTTCTCTAGCTAACTCTATAGTTTATACTATCTTGTTAGGCCTTTTTAGGTTTTTACTAGTGTTTTCTTCCTCTTCTTTATTAAAGTAGAGCTACTTAGCTCTAACTCTAGCCTCTAGGCAGAGGTTATATAGTCTACTAATAGGTAGATAATCCTAAAGTAGTTAAAGATAAACCTCTAATAGAAGTTAGTAAAGCTAAGAAACACTTAGATACTCTTGTACATCTTAGGCTTAGGCTACTCTTAGATTGTTTACACGTAGACAGGATCTATAACTTCTCTACTAGGCGTAATAATAACGTCTAGGAACTTAACTAACTTTGTTATAAATAAGCATTTGCTTACCTTGCAGAACAACCTCTATTTAACAAGTTAATCTAGGATCTCTTTAACGTAGGCTTAATAATCCTTCTTATACTCTATGTGTATAAGGATATTATCTAGATATACTATACAGGTATAGTTAATAAAACCCCCTAGAGCTCTTTAGATATAGAATTAGAATATTACTAAAGCGTTTACTAATCTAAAAAGTATAACTAGGTACTTAAAATAATTATACCTATTCTTAAAAGCTGTTTTCTACTTATTACCTTTCTTAATCTAGAGCCTATAATAGGTATTACGTAGATCTAGCTTAGAGAAAACAGCAGCTCTTAATAGCCTTTCTAGTATCTTATTTATAAGAGGAATAGGATACTAGTTCTTAATAGTAACCTTATTAAGGCCCTTATAATCTATACAGAGTTGCAGTGTACTATTAGCTTTTAGTATAAACAGGATAAGTGCTCTAGCAGGAGACTTACCTAGATATATCTAGCCTTTCTTCTATTATATATTAAGACAGGCCTATAGTATTTCTAGCTTCTTTCTAAAGAAGTTATAGATAAGCATGTTTAGGATCTTACTCTCTAGCTTAATATTAATAGAGTAATTATAGTTCTAATACAGTGCTAATACACTAGACTAGTGTTTACTAAATATAAACTACTTATAGTATAGCTCTAAAGGAACATGCTTAAGCTCTTCTAGGTCTAGTTTAGTATCTATAGAGTTAACTAAAGAATAGTCTTTATTGCTATTTAGAAGGACTTAGGCTATACCTATAGGTAGTATTCTAGAGCGTTAAGAGAGCTTCTAGATAATACTTACTACTATACGCTTTTCTATAGCTTTAGGGAGCTATAATAGGTCTAGATACTGCGTAATATAATGCTAAAGGTAGTCTATAACTTTAAGTATATTATTTTAGAGCTAGGAAAGTCTCTTATTATAGAACTACTCTGTGTTAAGAACAGCGTCTCTGCTTAGCCTATAGGCTAGTAGTAGTCTACTACCTTTCTAGTTACTTTCCAGCAGAGTATTTATTACCTCCTCTAGAACTTACTAGACTAAGTTACTAAGGTGTATAAGGTATACTCTTTCTTCTAGTTCTATAGAGTAGAACAGGTTCTATAGAGTAGAAAAGGTTCTATAGAGTAGAATAGCTTCTATAGAGTAGAACAGGTTCTATAGAGTAGAACAGGTTCTATATAGTAGTAATATGCACTTTCTCTGCGTTATTAGAAAACTACTTGTGTATACCTTTAGAGAAGTAGATATATAGGTTAGCTAATACTAACTATAAGTAGCCTAGTATTAGGTTATATCTTTTAAAGGCAGCTAACTAGAACTTCTATAGTTCTATAGACTTAACTATACTATTACTATCTAGGTAATTAATAGTAAGATTTTAGGGTTATTAAATGTCTAGGTAGTTACTATTAAGAAATATAGCTACTAGCGTTTAATAGAACAATTTAAACTCTAGGTAGAAGTTACCTACTACTTACTAACTAATAAGGTTTAGCTCTGCTTCTAAGTTATAGAGGGCTTAAAGCAGTATTAAAGACTTATTAGAGTCTTAGAGGAATATAGTAATTATAATATAGGTTTGTTTTCTCTTAGTTTAAGGCCCTAGTTTTAGTTAGAATAAGTTAGTAACTCTAGCTTTTCTTTTCTTAACTCTCCTATTAACTAAGAGTTTCTATTATTATTTCTCTTATAGTAGGAATTATAGCTACTACAGTTTTTCTAGTAGCTCTTTTAGTTACTCTAGTCTTAATTTTAGTTCTAACTATTATTACTATTATTAGACTAGGTAGCTACTAGAGTGCTGTTACCTTAGCTACAGGAAGATGTACCTCTATAGCTAGTATACCTCTTACTATAGTTAGTATTATTACTTCTATAAGTACTTATAGAGTAAGCTGCTATTTCTACGTTATAGAGTGCTTATTTAAACTTATACTATTACTAGATGTTTTCTAGACTACTATTACGCTAAATCTTCTATTAGTAGTAAGGTAGAGTTTTAGACTATATAAAAGTAATTTTAAAGTTATAGTTATTAGTACTATTATTACATTTAAAGAAGCTATATAGCAGTAGTAACTCTTAGCAACTTAATAGCATTAGAAAGGTATTAACAATATTACCCTTTCTTTACTTAATATTAGAGAACTTTGTAAAGTTCTTATACTTAGTAAGAACAGAGTCTTATATAAGTTACTTCTCCTCTACCTTAAGGTTAGACTATAACTAGATAGATCTCTAGTTAATCTATTATTATATTAGTTTACAATAGATGCTAAACTAAATAGTACTTATAGCCTAGTAGGTTCTTATAATAGAGTCTTCTAGTACTTAAGCGTATTAGAAGACTGTCTTAATATTCTTAATCTACTAGTCTACTTACTATAGAGATAGAGCTCTACTCTTAGTACCTAGCTTAGGTTTAGGTTAAATGTTGTTTAACACTTAGATAATCTTTCTAGCCTTATTAAATGCTAGCTAGCTAGGTTCTAACTAGTTCCTACGTTTAGTTAAGCCTAGAGCTTATAAGGCATAGTTACTCTAGTTTCTTTAGATAGCTAGTCTAGCCTTAGTAGCTCTAGTAAGCTCTGCCTTAAAAAGGTTCTTAAGGAGTTACTTAATAAATAAAGACTAGCCTGTAGTTAGGATAGCTACAGGTTCTACCCTAGGTGCCTTAGTAGCAGCTAGAGAGTCTGCATTTAAACTAGTTGCTAGGTTTATCTAACTTAGATAAGATAGTATATATTAGGATACGGCTCTGCCTACTGTGCTAAGGCAACTAAAAGGTACGTATAATCACTCTAATAAGTAATCCGTAGCTAGAACAGTACTTGTTATTAGCTAGATCTAACAGTATATCTATTAGAAAAATAGTAGGGCTGTAAGACTGTTTGTCTTCTAATTCTATAGGACCTAACACTTAGTTATTAGATATACTAGGCGTTATGTTCTTAGCCTAGAGTATACCTAATAGTAATAGGTTTACTACTACATTATGTATAGAATACCTGTAGGCATCTATTAGGTTGCTACTAAGGCTAGGCTGTTGTAAGCATAGTGTTTTATTATTACTAGTAGCATATTAGCAACGTTAATTTCTAACTATTATAATAGGTATAGAAAAAATAAGATATCTCTTAACTACCTCTTCTAAGAGGAAGTATAAAGAATTTAAATTGTAAGAGCACTATAGGCAGGTAAGAGAAATAGAATAAAAACATAGAGTATTAAATAAAATAAGATAAATTCTTAGGGTTTAAGCCTCTAAGGATTTAGAGGAATATATACATATATATATATATATAGGTGCTAAAAGGTAACTATAGTTGCTCTAAGGTGTTCCTAAGAGTTAGTATACCTAAGGCAGAAAGCTCCTAATAGAGGAGAATAAAAAAAAGCTACTAATAATTAACTAGAGGTTAATAGAATAAGAGAAGAACTACTAGTAAGTAACTAGGAAGAGTAGAAGTTAATTAGAGCTAAATTTAAGTGTATATACAGTTATATATAATAAGATAGCTAAAGAAATAGAGAAATTAGAGAAGTTAACAGTTTATATAGAATGCTCTAAGCCTAGTAAAAGTAAAGGTAACACTTGATTTCTCTTAATAATTAGGCGTTATATAACAAAAGAACTATATAGTTAGTTATAGAACTTTACTCTTACCTTTACTCTTTAAAAATTAACACCTACATACGCTAAATAGAGAGAAATACTATCTATAAGTAACTAGTTAATAGCTAGAAGCTTAAAGTAGTTAGAGGCAAAATATAACTATAAGACAATTACTTAGGTTATACACTAGGCGCTTAGAAGGTAGATAAGCTATACTAAACTATCTAGAGGGTATATTACGCAGAATAAAGTATATAGTCTAACTGCTAGTTACTTAGATATTTAGTACTTATAAAATAAGTAGCTCTATAACTACCTACAAACTTAGTTTAGTAAGATTACGTAATCTCTAAATTGTCTTTGTATATAAGTAGGCTTTATATATATAATATAGATAGACACTAATTAAATACAATTACTTAACTATGTTACCTCTTACTAGCTTGTTATAAAAACTATATACTACTGTAAACTAATAGACTTATAAGTGCTGGAAATTAATTAGAATTAAAAGAGGCACTAGTAGTCTTTAATCTAAGAAATACTATAGATAGTATTAGTATATTGCAAATAGAAAACTCTGTAACTATGTTTATATCTTAAATATTAAGAGATAATAGTAAGTTCTATTACTGTCTACCTATAGGCAGATACAGTTATTAGTTGAAGTATACTAGCACATTGTTATACTCTATATAGTCTAGCTCTTAGCTGTTTTGTGTCTTGATTTTATAGCTAGATTTTAAGAGAAAACTTATCTAATACATTTGCAACAGTGCTACAAACAACAGCAATTACAGCAACAGTATTACCTTATACTCCTTAGAAGTTAATTCTTCTAAATAACAAAGTCTATTTATTATTATTCTACAGACTCTAGACTTGCAGTAGTGCTATTTATTTACACTTATAATAACTCTGTTATTAATAACTAACTATTAACTACCTTATAAGTAACAACCTAAGCTACTCTATGCCTTATACAGTTCCTACTTCTCTAAAGACTAGTAAACCTACTTCTTTAAAGGAGCCTGTAAAAAGAGTACCTAGAATAGTTCTATTCTATCTTATAGCTTAGGTAGCCTGCTCTAGTGTTGTTAAAGCAAGCGCTAAGAAGACGTGCTAACTAAATATATACACTCTTATTACTTTATTAACATTAAACTAGCAGCAGAGAATGCTATTTATAAGAAGAGGTTGTATATAACTAATACTATATTTATAACATAGGGCCTTACTATTTATAGGCGTAATAGTACTAAGCAGGCATACTTAGAGCATGCTGTTACGCTACTAGTATTAGAGAAGTCTAGGTCTTAGTGTAATTTTAGGGCTAAGAGTATATAAAGGAAGCTAGTATCTCTTATTAGGAATTGTTTTAAATAATATGTTGCTTAGAGCAGTTAAAGAGGCAGATATATATAATGTTATAGGCACAGAATTAAGGTTTTATAGCTAGGTTATTAGTAGGCCCCTCTTATAAAATAGGCTAGTATTTTCTAGTTAAGGAGTTGTTGCCTACAGTTAGTAGACGCTAACCTATTAACCTACTAACCTACAAATCTAGAGATTCTAGTCTCTAACTAGTAGGTAGATGTTAAGTCTTACCTACCTACTAAGGTACGCTGTTAACTTCTAGATTAAGTTACTTAATGTTTAACTTACTAAGTTACTCTAGCTCTAGTATTATATAGGATGCGTTTACTAGGTTCTTACTAAACCTTTGTTATAATATATATATTACGATTTTAGTGCTACAGGCATAGAAATTAGGCTTTTTTTAGTTAGTGCTTTTTACTATATACCTCTCTTTATTATATGTTTCTAAACTAAATAAATTCTACTTAATATCGAGGTCTAAGTTATGTATAAGTACTAATTTCTAGCACTTCTTCTTATACTTAGAGGCTAAGATTAGTTTCTATTCTTAACGCCCCTAGGTATATCTAGGTATAACTAGCTTTATACATAAGTTAACTATATTCTCTACCTTTTCTTAAGATGTTAATAAAAGCTTTGTAGCTATATATATAGTATTACATTAATCTATAGTCCTATATATATAGGTACCTAAAGCTTTAACTTTGTATTCTAGTAGTTTATAAGGCTATATAATATAAGATTAAGTAGATCTTCTAAAACTAGGTATATAGTTATTATTTAGTCTGCTTAGGCTCTACTATAGAAAACTAGTCTATAGTAGTATAACTTTCTATAAGTTCTGTGTTAGACAGCGCCTAGAGTAGGTATAAAAGAGGTAAGCTTCCTATATTTAGTACTACACTAATACTTGTAAATATAGCACTTTTTATACTTATTTATCTTATAATGTATTTCTTAGTTAGACTATTATTAAGCAGTATACTTACTAACCTTAATATTAGAAATCTTCTTAGAGCAAAAGCCTAGATTTTTAAGTATAATTACTATTAGAGAATAATTACAGAAATTATTATTAGTACTAGTTTAATAGGCTTAAAGATTACTAGACTTGTTATAATTATAACTATGCTCTATTTATTAGAAATATACCTTTTGTAACAGGCTAGGCCTAGGTACTAGCTTCTTAGTGTACACTGCCTTAGTATTACTCTAGCTTATATTCTTTAGTATAGACTAGAGCCCTGCTACAGAGCTAATATGTCTAAAACAGAGTTATAAAAACTCTGCAACCTTTGTCCTAGAGGTTGCTGTCTATTAAATCTATCTTGTATTTTACTGATAAATTCTTTTAGAGGATAGCTTCTTATAATTAGATTTAATTACTAAATAAGGATTAATAAGCAAGACGTACAATAATACTGCTAGGCGTCTAAAGAAGTATAGTATTAACCTATACACTAGTAACAATAATTAATTAAACATTAGGACTAAACTCTAGAACCTTGCTACTACGTTAGTACCTAAGAAACAGTAGGAGCAGCTACTAGCTTATATACTAGAACGCCTAACTACCTACCTATTATAGGCAACTCTACCTAAGGCTGTAGTAACTATTACTAATAATAAGGCCTACTCTACTACAGACTCTAACTAGAACCTATAATAGGAAGATATAGGTTAAACTATATAAAGGCTAGTTAAGGTCTAGATATAAGCCTACGTTGTATCTATAAGATTACTAATCTATAGTACAACACCTTCTACCTCTATATAAGCAATTAATAATAAGCTAAGTAAGGCTATAAAGTTACCTAGCATAGGTAAGTTTAATAGTAAATAATAGGTATACAGGATATCTAAGTCTTAGATAAAAGATAAGCTAAGGTCTATTAGAGACTAAGAAGCTGTTCTAGAAGTTGCCTATATATTTAATAGGCTAGAAGGACAAGCTGCATAGGTTAGCTTATTATAGAAGAACTATAACCTAATAGGTATAACTACTTAGTTTTAGGACTTCCTAGATAAGTAATATAAGAACTCTCTATTTAAGGAGCACTCTTAGTAGAAACTCTAGACTATTACTATAAAAAAGAGTAACTAGAGTATTAAGTCTTTTAATATAGAGTTTATCTAGCTAGCCTACAACGCTGCTAAAGAGGACAATATAAAGAACCTTAAGACTAGGTACATATCTATACTCTAACTAGACTTCTAGGACAAGATAGTGTTAGTAGATATTCTAGATAACTAGGACCTCTAGAGCCTTATAGCTAGAGTCTTAGTAGTAGAGGTTAACCTCTATAAGTCTAAGGTACTAACAAACAGTACCTTTAGACAATATATACAAAGAATAAACCTAGATAGTATAGACTAGAAACCTACTAAGGTCTACTCTAGGAAGATTATGTCTAATAACTAACTATAAGTAGAGTAGTAGACTTAAGAAGTTATAAACTAGCAGAGGGCTACTAACATCTATCTAACATATAGGAAGAAGAGCTACTATATAAGCAGATACAATCTAGCTCTAGCTAAGAGACTAGAGAAAGTCTAGGTTAGAAGTATAATTACTAAGGTTTCTAAAACTAATAATTTAACTAATAAAGGTTTAGGAAACTAGAAACTCTTATTTAAAGGCGTAAACAGAGGTTAAGAAGAAAAGTTATAAAGAGAAAATATAAGAAGCTAACCTCTAAGGGAATTTGCTAGTAAAATACAAGATAGATTTAATAGAGAGCAACCTCTAGGACAAAGGTTGCAGAGTTTTTATAACTCTATTTTAGATATATTAGCTCTATAGCAGAGCTTTAGTCTATACTAGGAAGTGTAAGCTAGAGTAATACTAAGGCAGTGTACGCTAAGGAGCTAGTCCCTAGGCCTAGCCTATTATAGTACCTCTCTACTTATTCCTTCTTTATTAGCGCGCGCCTTAGTTAAAACAACTCTATTACCTACTTCCTACTTTCTGTATTCTCTGTTATACTATATTTTAAGTCTATGTGCATTCTTCTTACTATCCTACTATAACCTAATTATTTAGTTACTCTACTCTGCTTAATTTTAATAATAGCACCTTCTAGATTACTAACTATGTTGCGTTTACCTTACAAGAAGGTGCTAGGTAAGTAAGTAAGTTACTCTATCTCTACCTATAATATGCCTATTTACTAACTCTTTTACCTTACTTAGGCCTACAGCACTGCTTCTACTAATCCTGCCTCTTCTACTACTTACTTAACTAAGAAGGCAAAGCTTATAGCAGAAGATATTAAGCTAGAGGATAAGAAGATTAAGAAAGCCTTTAATAATATTCCTGCTAATAATTAGGCTAGAGTTCTAGGTAAGTAGTTCCTGCATACCTAACATGCTAGCAGCTTTATAGATTCTAAGGTCTGTATTAGCTATATATTGTCTAGATAGGTCTACACCTTTACTGCTAGTAGCTGCTTAACTAGCTACGCTCTCTATATTCTTAGCTATTCTTACTGCTATAAGGTAAGTTTCTGCTTCTTATTTTTTAGTGTTCTCTTCTCTAGCTAACTATCTACTAGGCCCTATATAAGATATAAAAGACTCTAAATAAGTACTATATATTCTTACAGTTTACTAAGAGTAACTCTATAAAGCTCCTATAAGTTATTAAGCTTATCTAGGTAGACCTTAAAAAGTGTAAGGACCTTCTATATTATACTAACCTTATATTCTAGCCTAACACCTACTTACCTACTACTAGTTATAAGACTAAGTAGTCTAAGTACAAGGCTAAAGTTAATAAGATTAAGGCTTATCTCTTTACTGCTGTAGTCTTTATAGAGTACACTACTGTTACTGCTAAAAAGGCAGTTGTCTAGATTAAGACTCTAGTAAGTTATTTCCTTCTTTTCTTACCTATTTTCTAGAGTATTTACTAATTTCTTACTTAATATAGCTTACTGTTAACTTAACACTGCTTATACGCTTTACCTACTTTAAGGCTAACCTCTACACATGTCTTAAGATTCTTCTTACTACTAGATATAAGAACTTTATCTAAATACTTATTAAGGATGTTACTAATACTGCTATAGGTAATAAGGATAATAGTAGTAGCAGAGGTTCTGCTAAGAGTAGTGCTTAGGTCTTCTCTTATCTACAGCGTTTAGGATTTTCTTAGCTAGATAATACCTAGGCTTCTAGCTCTTTTCCTTTATAATAATATAGTCCCCCTCTAGAGCAGCCTATCCTTTAGAATAGGCTAATATAACAAATAATCTCCCTAACTAACTAGTACTCCTCCTCTTACTTATACTTGTCTCTACTTCCTGCTTCTCTTCTCCTTCCTCTATTAGGAGTAAGAAAGTTAGTTATACCCCTCTAGGGATTCTAATTAGAAGCTTAGGGGCAAGTTCCTATTCCTATCTCTCTTGTCCCTTATTACAGACAGCTATTTATCTAGAGCTGCTAGGTCCTTATAAACGTTCTCCCTTTTCTATATTTTACTAATATAGCCTTCCTATTATACTAGGTATTTTCGTCTCTTACCTCTTCTTCTAGATTATCTTTCTCTATAGATAGAGTTAAATTTCTATTCTTTAGAGGATGTACTATTATTATTAGTAATAACTAGAAGGCTAGGCTAGAGGTTGTTGTTTAATTATCTGTAAAGAGGGTCCTGTAGGTATAACTTAAGCTAGTTAATATAGAAAATAGAATAGACTTTACTATTAATGTTTAGTTTAATGTTATATAGAGAGATAACTTCTATAACTATAAACTTTTAGATCTTCTAGTCTAGTTTTCTGCTTACTTAGCTGTTTAAGAACTAGTTTCCTAGCTTTAGCTAGACCTTATCCCTAACCTTTAGCTAAGGGGCTTCCCTTTAGTATATATTAGCTTACTATTCTTATATCTACTAAGCCTCTACTATCTAGGCTTTAACAAAGTTAATTATTTTAGTAAACTTCTATACTATACTTACTACAGCTCTAGTAGGTTCTCTTATATGTTAGTATAACAACTCTGCTGTTAAGTCTAGGTCTATCTAGACTAGATCTACATTATAACTGTACTAGAGGAAGAAAGAGCTAAACTCTGTAGATATAGCTACCTGTTCTTTAATTGCAATCTAGGCTATAGGCACCTAAGTAGACTAATTATCCTAAGCCTAGTTAATATAGGCTCTTAAGTAGGCTTCTACTATAGAGTTTATATATTTAGTGCTTCTATCTGTTTAGAAGTAAAAGGCTGTAGAGAGTCTCTATATAATTTTTAGCAGTTAGTATATTATCTACTAGAAGTTACTAAAGAACTGTATCCCTTAAATAGAGATAATTATGTTAGGTAACTAGTAATAGGCTACTATATTAGATATAAAAGCACAGGTAACTATCTTTACTAACAGGTCTAGTAGAGAGACTAGGATAATATCCTTAGAGAGTCTGTCTGTAATAACTATAAGGTTACAGTTACTCTTACTCTTAGGTAGATCTGTTATTAAGTCTATAGAGATTTCCTTCTAAATCTTATTAAGTAAAGAGAGAGGTTTAAGGAGTCTCTGTTTTAGTTCCCTCTATAGCTTTATCCTTCTACAGATATTATAGTTCTCTATATACTATTATAAGGTAGTTAACATTTCTAGCTAGAAGTAGGCTTAGAAGAGGATTGTATATATGTTTCTCTGTCCTAGATAGCCTATAATTAGAGAATAATAGGCGTTGTTAATAATCTTAGTCCTAAGAGCATTAGAATTTAGAACCTATACTCTTCTATAGTAGTATAGTTAGTCTCTATTATCTACAGAGCACTTAGAGAGGGAAACTTTAAGGTTAAGCTATATAGAGAACTTCTAGGCTCCTAAAGAGATAGAAGACTTAGTAAGCTAGTAAGTCTTATTATTCTTAGCAGTGTTTTTCTACAGTGTTTTAAATTCTTTAATACTGTTATATAGTTCTAAGTTCTTAGCTAGAGGCGTCTCCTTACGTGTTTATTTAGGTTTCTTATAGTAGTTCTCCTATAGCTCTTTGTTTAAAAAGGTTATAAAGAGGAGTTAGTCTGCTCTACATAGTTCTAAGAAGAAAACCTATATATTATTAGTAGAGTTGTCTTCTAGGCTAGTCTTTACTACTTATATAAATAGTTTTAACAGTTAGAACTGTCTAGTCTTAGTTCTCTTATCTCCTATAGATAGAAAGATATCCTCCTCTTTTCTTAAGAGTGTATTAGCTTAGTTATTAACCTTACTAGGTCTGTAGGCAAAGGTAAGGTTAAACTAGCTAAGAAGGCTAGACTAACAGATATATCTTTTAGAAAGGAGTTAGGCCTTACAGAAGTACTCTAAGTTTTTGTAATTAGTAATAACTATAAATCTCTTTACTTATTTTAGCTCTATACTCTATTCTTAGAGGTATTTAATTACTATAAGCGTTTTCTTATTATAAATAGTATAGTTTACTTCTACCTTAGAATTCTTAGCTAAGAAGTATGCTACTATATAGAGTACCTTGTCTTTTCTATATTAGGATAGTACTCCTCCTATTGCCTATCCTAACGTGTTACACTCTAGTACTGTCTCTAGGTCTAGGTTAAAGTTTATAAGTACTAGTTCTCTAGTAAATACAGCTTTTATAGTATTAAAGGTATACTACTAGGGTTCTTCCTACTTAAAGGTTGTGTTTTTTCCTGTTAAGCGTGTAAGAGGTTCTGCTATACTAGAAAACTAGCTAATAAACTGTTAATAGAAGTTTGCAAACTCTAAGAAGCTCTAGATTCCTTTTACTATCTTTAGAAGTTTTTATAACTTTATAGCAGCAACCTTAATAGAGTCTATCTAGATACCCTTACTAGCCTTAATAATAGATTTTAAATGCTTAGTACTCTTAACAGAAAACCTACTCTTTCCTACATTAAGGTACAACCCTGTAGCTTCTAGCTTCTAGATAATTTCCTTAACCTCAGCCTTATACTCCTTTTAGGTACTGCTAGAGTAGATTAACATATTATCTATGTAGGTAGAGCACTATTTATCTAAGTACTCTCTTAAGACCTAGTTAATATACTGCTAGAACATACTTAGAGTGTTAGCTAACCTAAATAGCGTTACTAGCTACTTATAGAGTCTAAATCTTGTTTAGAAGGCTGTCTTCTATTTATCTCTCTTAGCAATCCTAATCTTATAGAAGGCTTAGATAATATCTACCTTAGTAAACTATGTTGCTTTTAAGATCTGTAAGGGAGTCTTATAGATTAGAGGCAGTAGGTACTAGTTCTTCTTAGTAATTGCATTTAGTGCCTAATAATTAACATAGAACTAGAGACCCCTACTAGGTTTCTTAATAAACAGCACTAGAGTAGAAGCACTAGACTTACTAATCTAGATAAAGCTCTTATCTAAGTAGCTAGTAAGTTACTATTAGAGCACTAGGAGCTTCTTATAGGATATATTGTATAGTAGTCTCTATAGTACTATTACAGGTTTTCTGTCTTGTTTAATTAGCTTAATAGTATAATCTATATTAGGTCTGTAGTAAGGTACTAGCTTATCTGCTTTCTCCTTTATAAATATTCTAAACTTATCTTTTAGGAACTCTAGGAGAAGGTCTTAGAAATCTATTAGCTTCTTCTTCTTTAGAGCCTTTTAGATATCTGCTATTAATACAGTAAATAGCTCTATATTCTAGTCTATCTTAGACCTCTTCCTTAGCGCTTAATACAGCTCTAGGCTAACAGGCTTAGGTAGTTAGTTAGGACAGGCACCCTCTCTGCTTCTAACTCGCATCTATAAAGAGTAGATAAATAACAATTTCTTAGCTAGTGCTATAGTAACCTTATTCTTATCTATCTATAGTCTTCCTAGGATAGAGTTGTACTCTCTTTCTCTATCTAGCATATATGCCTAGAGGGTCTCTCTGTAGCTATCTATATTAATCTTTATTCTTATAACATTAGTTACCTAGGTTACTTTCCTAGCTATACCTAATACCTTATGTCTATATTTAGAAGTGTGTTAGAAGTTGTTTTATAATACAAACTTAGAGGAGACTATACTATATATTAAACACCTAGTATTAATTAATATATATGCTACAGTATTATCTTATACTATTACATGCAGTAATATAGGCTTACTATCTAGCTACTGCTAGTAGAACTCCTAGAATAGTTCTCTCCTCTTTATAACTTCTTTTCCTAACCCCTGTTTACGCCTTTAAACAGAAGTTTCTAGTTTTCTAAACCTTTATTAGTAGAACTATTAGTTTTTAAAACCTTAGCAATTATACTCTAAATCTAGACTTTCTCTAGTCTCTTAGCTAGGGCTAGATTATATCTGCCTATATAGTAACCCTTCTTTCTATATCTTAGGCAGATGTTAGCAGCTCTCTACTAGTTTATAACTTCCTAAGTCTGCTACTCTGCTTATAGTTAGTTGTTAGACTTAATCTTCCTAGAGTAGACTCTAGTAGGTTTCTAGTCTATACTATCTAGGTTTGTTCTATATATGTGTTGTCTAAAGATACTGTTTATTAGTGCTTTAGACCTATAGAGGTTAACCTCTACTACTAAGACTCTAGCTATAAGGCTTTAGAGGTCCTAGTTATCTAGAATATCTACTAACACTATCTTGTCCTAGAGGTCTAGTTAGAGTGCAGATATGTACCTAGTCTTAAGGTTCTTTGTATTATCCTCTTTAGCAGTGTTATAGGCTAGCTAGATAAACTCTGTATTATAAGACTTAATACTCTAGTTGCTCTTCTTTATAGTAATAGTTTAGAGTTTCTATTAAGAGCGCTTCTTAAATAGTAAGTCTTTATACTACTTATCTAGAAAGTCCTAGAACTAGGTAGTTGTATCTATTAGGTTATAGTCCTTCTATAATAACCTAACCTACGTAGCCTATTCTTCTAGCCTATTAAATATATAGGCAACTCTTAGGACAGCCTTCTAGTCCCCTATAGACCTTAGCTTGTCCTTTATCTAAGACTTAAACGTCTAGTATGCTTATTAGTTGCTACTAAACTTACCTATGTTAGGTAACTTTATAGTCTTGCTTAGTCTGTTGTTAACTATTTATATAGAGGTAGAGGGTGTTATACTATAGTTTAGCAATCTTATAGATGCAATATAGGCTTAAACCTAGGCTTTAACTAGCCTTTATATAGTTTTACCTATATCTTTCTATTATAAGTTCTAGTTAGAGTCTGTTATAGAGTAGGCTTTATTATTAGTAATAGTTACTATTGCCTTAGGTAGAGTTACCTATAATAGGTAGGTAGTTAGGCGTTCTAGTACGTAAGCTAGAAGCTCCTCCTACTATTCTTTAGGTACTAACATAGTAGTAAGGTTCTAGAGTTTAGTCCTAACGTCTAATTAATTGTTGTTACTAGTGCACAGCTTAATACTATATTCCTCTAGACGCCTAGCAGTGTTATTGCATATCTTACTTATTAATCCTTATTTAGTAATTAAATCTAATTAAAAGGAGCTAACCTCTAAGGGAATTTACTAGTAAAATACAAGATAGATTTAATAGAGAGCAACCTTAAGGACAGAGGTTGTAGAGTTTTTATAACTCTGTTTTAGACATATTAGCTCTGTAGTAGAGCTTTAGTCTATACTAGAAAGCGTAAGCTAGAGTAATACTAAGGTAGTGTACGCTAAGGAGCTAGCACCTAGGCCTAGCCTGTTACAGGAAAAAAATATTTAAGAAGTTCTACTAGTAATAGCTAAATAGTAAGCTTATATTACTGCATATAATAGTATAGGATAATACTATAGCATATATATTAATTAATACTAAGTATTTAATTTATAGCATAGTCTCCTCTAAGTTTATATTATAAAATAAATTCTAACACACTCCTATATATAGACGTAAGGTATTACGCATAGCTAGAAAGGTAACCTAGGTAACTAATGTTATAAGAATAAAGATTAACATAGATAGCTAGAGAAAGACCCTCTAGGCGTATATACTAGATAGGGAAAGAGAGTATAACCTTATCTTAAGAAGACTATAGATAGATAAGAATAAAGTTACTATAGCACTAGCTTAGAAGTTATTATTTATCTACTCCTTACAGACATAAGTTAGAAGCAAAGAAGGCACCTGTCCTAACTAACTGCTTAAGCCTATTAGCCTAGAATTATACTAGGCGCTAAGGAAGAGGTCTAAGACAGACTAAAACATAGAACTGTTTACTATATTAATAGCAGATATTTAGAAGGCTCTAAAGAAAAAGAACCTTATAGACTCTTAGACCTTCTTCTAGAGTTCCTAAAAGATAAGTCTAGAACATTTATAAAAAAGAAAGTAGATAAGCTTATACTTTACTACAGTCCTAATATAGATTATATAATTTAATTATTATAAAGAAGTACAATAAATAAGAGTATATAACAAAAAGCAGTAACTAAAACAGGCCTAGTCCCTCTACTTATAGCATAAAAATAGATTATATAATTAAGCTAATTAAGCAAGACAGTAAATCTATAATAGTACTATAAGGACTATTATATAATATATCCTGTAAAGAGCTTCTAGTACTCTAATAATAACTTACTAGCTACTTACTTAAGAGTTTTATCTAAGTTAGCAAATCTAGTACTTCTACTCTAGTACGGTTTATTAAGAAACCTAGTAGAGGTCTCTAGTTTTGTATTACTTATTAAGCGCTAAATGCAATTACTAAGAAGAACTAGTACCTACTAACTCTAATCTATAAGACTCTCTTACAGATATTAAAGCAAAGTAGTTTACTAAAGTAGACATTATCTAAGCCTTTTATAAGATTAGGATTACTAAAGAAGATAAATAGAAAACAGCCTTCTAGACAAGATTTAGACTCTATAAGTAGCTAGTAACGCTATTTAGGTTAGCTAACACTCTAAGTATGTTCTAGTAGTATGTTAACTAGGTCTTAAGAGAGTACTTAGATAAATAGTACTCTGCCTATATAGATAATATACTAATCTACTCTAACAGTACCTAAGAGGAATATAAAGCTAAGGTTAAGGAAATTATCTAGAAGCTAGGAGCTGTAGAGTTGCACCTTAATATAGAGAAGAGTAAGTTCTCTGTTAAAAGTACTAAGTATTTAGAATTTATTATTAAAGCTAGTAAGAGCATCTAGATAGACTCTGTAAAAGTTATTGCTATTAAGTTATAGAAATCTCTAAAGATAGTAAAAGGAATTTAGAGCTTCTTAGAGTTTGCAAACTTCTACTAACAGTTTATTAACTAGTCTTCTAGTATAGTAGAGCCTGTTACACGCTTAACAGAAAGGAACCTAATCTTTAAATAGAGAGAAATTCTAGTAGTAAGCCTTTATTACTATAAAAGCTGTATTTACTAGGGAACTAGCACTTATAAACTTTAACCTAGATTTAAAAACAGTACTAGAGTATAACGCGTTAAGATAGGCAATAGGAAGAGTACTATTCTAATATAAGAAAGACAGAGTACTCTATATAGTAGTATGTTTCTTAGCTAAAAACTTTAAGGTAGAGGTAAACTACACTATTTATAATAAGGAAATACTAGCAGTAATTAAGTGCCTCTAGGAACAGAGTATAGAAATAAAGTAGGTAAAAAGATTTATAGTTATTATAAACTATAAGAACTTAGAGTACTTCTATAAAGCCCTACTTCTCTTAGAGAGATACGTCTACTAGCTAAGCCTCCTTAGCTAGTTTAACCTTACCTTTGCCTACAGGCCTAGTAAGGTTAATAACTAGGCAGATATACTTTTAAGAAAAGAAAAAGACATTCTCCTGTTTATAGAAGATAAAAAGAATAAGACTAGATAGTTTTAACTGTTAAAACTATTTATATAAGTAGTAAGGACTAGCTTAGAAGGTAACTCTGCTAATAACATATAAGTCTTCTCTTTAGAACTATATAGAGCCGACTAACTTCACTCTACAATACCTTAGAATTAAGAACTATAGCAGAACTACTATAAGAAACTAGAGTAAATATATATAGAGACGCCCTTAGTTAAGAACCTAGAACTCTATAATAGTATTAAGGAATTTAAAACACTTTAGAAGAACGCTGCTAAGAATAATAAAACCTACTAACCTACTAAGTTGTCTATCTTATTAAGAGCTTAGAAGTTTCCTATACAGCTTAACCTTAAAGTTTCCTTCTCTAAGTACTTTATAGATAATTAAGACTAACTATAGTACTATAGGAGAGTATAGGTCCTAAACTCTAAAGCTCTTAGAACTAGGATTATTAACAATGCCTATTACTCTCTAATTACAGGCTATCTAGGATAAGAAAACATGTATATAATCCTCTTCTAAGCCTACTTCTAGCTAGAGATGTTAACTGCTTTATGCTAGTATATAGGAAACTATAACATCTGCAAAAGAATAAAGCTATAGAAAGAACTAAAACAGAGACTTCTTAAACCTCTTTCTTTGCTTAATAGAATCTAGAAGAAAATCTCTATAGACTTTATAACAGACCTACCTAAAAGTAATAGTAATTATAACCTAATAGATGTTACAGACAGACTCTCTTAACATAATCTTAGTCTCTTTACTAGATCTATTAGTAAAGATAGTTACCTATACATTTATATCCTACGTAGTAGCTTACTATTAGCTGCCTAACACAATTATCTCTAATTAAGGATTATAATTCCTTAGTAACTTCTAGTAGGTAATATATTAACTTCTAAAAATTACATAGAAACTTTCTACAGCCTTCTACCTTTAAACTAACAGAAGCACTAAATATATAAACTCTATAGTAAAAGCCTACTTAAGAGCCTATATTAACTAGGCCTAGGATAATAAGTCTACTTAGGTGCCTGTAGCCTAGATTATAATTAAAGAACAAGTAGCTATATCTACTAGCTTTAGCCCTTTCTTTTTCTAGTATAGTTATAATTTAGATCTAGTCTAGATAGACCTAGACTTAATAGTAGAGTTATAATACTAATATATAAGAGAACCTACTAGAGCTGTAGTAAGTATAGTATAAAAGTTTACTAAAACAATTAACTTTGTTAAAGCCTAGATAGCAGAGACTTAGTAGATATAAGAATATTAAGCTAATATATACTAAAGAGAAGCCTCCTAGCTAAAGGTTAGAGATAAAATCTAGCTAAAGCTAGGGAATAAATTCTTAAACAGCTAAGTAAGTAGGAAACTAGATTAGAAGAACTATAGGTTTATAGTTATAGAAGTTATCCCCCTACACAACATTAAATTAGATATTAATAGTAAAGTCTACTTTGTCTTCTATATTAACTAGCTTAAGTTATACCTACAGAACCCTCTTTATAGGCAATTAAATAATAACTCTTACCCTAGTCTCTTAGTTATTACTAACAGTAATAGTACGTCTTCTAAAGAATAGAAAGTTAATTCTATCTATAAGGAACAACATTCTAAAAGAGAGGGCAAGAGACATAAATACCTAGTATAATAAGAAGGCTATACTAGTAAAACATAGAAAAGAAAAGATGTTTATAAAGACCTAGAAGCCTTAGACAAATAGCTGTCTGCAACAAGAGACAGTAGAGATAGGAATAGAAACTTACCTCTAGGATACTAGTTAGAATCTCTAGAGGGGTATAACTAGCTCTCTTACTCCTAATAGGGAGAGAGGGGAAAGAGGTAGGAGAAGAAGATAGGCATAAGTAAAGAAGAGGAGCACTAGTTTGTTAGAGAGATTATTTATTGTATTAGTCTATCCTAAAGAATAGACTGCCCTAGATAGAGGCTATATTATTATAAAAAAAAAAGCTATAAGCCTAGGTATTATCTAGCTAGAAAATCCTAAATACTATAGATAAGAGAAGACCTAAGCACTACTCTTAGCAGAACCTCTACTAATACTGTTATTTTTATTACTTGTAGTAGTATTAGTAGTATTCTTAATAAGTATTTAGGCAAAGTCCTTATATCTAGTAGCAGAGAGAAGCTTAAGATATATATAGAAGTTAGCCTTAAAGTAGATAAAGTGCGTAAGCAGCGTTAAGTTAATAGTAAGCTATATTAACTAAAGAATTAGCAAATACCCCTAACAAGAGGTAAGAAAAGAAGGTAATAACTTACTAGAGTTATAGCCTAGACTACTAATTCTTTAGCAGTAATAGCAGTACATTCTACAAAGACTATAGTAGCAGAGAAATAAGCCTTAACCTTTTTAAACTTAGCCTTATACTTAGACTACTTAGTCTTATAACTAGTAGCAGATAAGTAAGTATTAGGCTAGAATAAAAGGTTAGTATAATATAGAAGGTTCTTACACTTCTTAAGGTCTGCTTAAATAGTCTTAATAATATTTAGAAGCTTTGCAGAGTTGCCTTTAGAAAACTATAAGAAGATATAGTACTTGTTTAGAGTTTTCTAAGTCTTGTACAGGGCCTAGCAGCTAATTAGCTAAAGAGAAGAACACTATGTAATAAGAACTAGGAACTTGCCTTATAGCAGTAAGTATAGCTAAGAATATAGTTAGCGTAGCTAGTAGAGTAGCTACTAGTAGTAAAAGTATAGACCTAGCTAGCTAACATATAGTTAACGCAGACCTTAGAATCTTTATAGCTGCTAGTATATTAGGTATATAGAGACTACTTACTCTAACTCTTAGCCTAGTTGTTAGGAGAAGCATTCCTTAAAGCTTCTTTAATCTTCTTATCTTTAAGAACAATATCTTTTATTATAAGCTTTACCTTCTTAGCTAAGTAGGTAGTAGAAGAAGTAGGATTAGCAAGAGCAGTACTGCAGGCCTAGGCAAGGTAAAAGAGTTAGTAAATGCGTAGACTATAGGTAAGGATAGAGTAACTTACTTACTTGCCTTATGCCTTCTTAGTAAGGAAATATAAAGTAGTTAGTAACCTAGAAGGCGCTATTATTAAAATTAAGCAGGGCAGGGCAGTTAAATAATTAGATAGTAGTGTAGTTATAAGAGGAAAGCGCGCAGACTTAGAACGTAGTATAATAGAGAATATAGAAAGTAAAGAGTAGGAAATAGAGTTGTTTTAACTAAGGCACACGTAAAAAACAAAGAATAAGTAAAGGAGTACTAAAACAGGCTAGGCCTAGGTACTAGCTCCTTAGCATTTACTGCCTTAGCATTACTCTAGCTTATACTTTCTAGTATAGACTAGAGCCCTGCTATAGACTTAATATATCTAAAACAAAGTTAAAAACTCTGTAACCTCTGCTCTACAGGTTGTTCTCTATTAAATCTATCTAATATTTTACTAGCAAATTCTCTTAGAGGTTAGCTCCTTACACTTTAAGCTAGACATAGTTATTATACACAATCTCTAACTTCTTACTAGCAACAATATAATTTAATCTACCTACTCTAATAGCTTGTCCTAGACTAATAGAAAACTTAGCTTGTCTAAATACTAAAGGTTTTTATCTCTTCTCTCTAGGTTATATAGGCAGTTTACCTAGTAGCAGCCTTAACTATAATAGACATTGTTTCTACAGTAATATATATAGGTTTTACTAGTAATTAAAGTTGTCTTATTATAAGTAGAAGTAAAACAATATCTTCTACTTATAAGTTAGCACTACTTACTTATTTTACTGCTATATTACTAATATCTTAAGCACTCTTATATAGGCAACTAAAGGCCTATAAGGACCTAGAATCTAAGTGTAGAGATAAAGAATACGTGCAGTTATTATATACCTTTATTTTAACAAATTTAGTTATAGTGTCTATCTAGTTATATAGCGTAATTACTACCTCTAATATTTTTCTTACTAGCAGAAGCATTTCTATTTAATTATAGTAAGGTATATTTGTAGATAGTATATATCTTCTTTAGGTACAAAATCTAATATATACTAGGTATATACTACTCTACAATTATTATACTATCTTCCTTTTAACGTTAATTAGATCTAGCGTTAACTTATAGTACAAATAACTATTTAGATAAGAAGATTACGCTATTAGTCTGCCTATATATTATAAGAAAATATCAACTTTTAAACAGTATAACAGCACACTTAGAAGGTATATAAAATATATTTAAGTGCCTTACTAATCACATTAATTAAACGCTGTCTAATATAGAATAGCTATAGAAATTAAAATATAGCTATAGAGTTATTAGGCTTTATACACTATCTTATATCTAAGGTTAGAGTATTATATCTATCTTAGCTTATCTTATTTACATAAATAGCGTACTTAGCTATAACTTAGTATAAAGTATCTGTTTAGTCTTACCTTCTGTATTCTTTATTATTATTTTAAGTGTGCACTAGAATTGTAATTAGAGTTTAGTAAGTTAAAAATACGTCTCTATATACCTCTTTAGAGGTCTCTTTATAGAATATAGTATATCTTCTGCTTATATAGGTACTCTTTATTACCTACATATTATAGGCTTCTTAAGTAAGAGGCTGTAATTAAAAACAGATACTAGAACTATGCCTCTAAGATTTCTCTGCACTTAATTATGTTATACTCTTTATTTATAAACTTGCTATTTTAAGTAAGCAGCTTCGTAGTAAGACTATTAGCTTTCTTCTTCTATTAGTATAAGGAGAGTAGGTTATTAGCTCTATATATAGGAACCTAGTAGTTTACAGCAATAAAGCGCAGCTTAGACTATAGTACTATGCTATGTATCTGTAATAGATAAATAAGAGTATATTAATAGAAGCTATATAAAGACCTACAGCTTATAGAAAGTTTTTTCTAATACTAGGCAGGTATATTATATAAGCTTTATTCCTTCTGTAAGCATCTACATATCTATTATATCTTTTAATAACTTTCTATGTTCTAAGATAATTTGTATTAATATAGAAAACGTTAAATATATTTCTTTCTCTTCTAATTCTAACGCTAACATTCACTCTAAGTTAAAAGTAATACCTACTAAGAAATTAAACACTTAGAGGCCTAAAAGAAGATAGCTAGGTATATACTCTATATTCTACTAAAGAGCTACTATAATTAATTATTGCCTTAAAATTATCTACAGTACTAAGCCTAGATTATCCTTTTCTTGTTCTAGTTGCTATAAGACACTAAAAGCTAATAGCAAAGTATACTTCTTTCTATACTGCAGTTGCGTAAGTGTTTATAGAAATATAAAAATATATATACTAACTCTATAAGCTTTACTATAGGAAATAAAATATTTAGTCTAATTTATATAGACTCTTCTATTTACAAAGCGCTTTAAGCTGTACTGTAGTTAATCTAGTCTCTACTTCTACTAACTATAGAATAAAACTGCCTACATCCTAAATAAACCTATTAGTATATAAGAGATACAAATACCTAGAGGTTCTTAGCGCTATAGAGTGTTATAGTACTATATATTTAGTCTACACCTTAGAAGGCTTTCTAAGCTAAGAACACATATATCTACCTTATAGTAAGTAATTACAACACCTATGTTACACCTAAGCTTAGTATATAAGCTATCTACTCTATAAGCCTTATATAACAAAGTAGTTTAAAAAGAAAGAGAAAAGAGTATACCTAACTTACAGGTTAGATATTTCTACAAAGAATACACATTTTATAAAAGATAGAATATATACACTTAGCTAGCTATATAACATTTATAAGAAAATTTAGGTATAGAACGCATTTAAAGTATAATATAAGCAATTAAATAAGCTTGTCTATAGAAATCTATAAAAAATTTAAGTATAACCTTCTATAAGAAAAATTAAGTATATTTATAATTTGTTTTAGTATATATATATAAGAAATAAGAGATTAGAGAATCTATATTACTTTTAAGTGCTTATAAGACAAGATTTATTAGTAGTATCTTCTAAAAATAAAGCTTTAATAAAATATTATTAAATATAGAAGAGATAAGAGGATATGTAAAAACTCTATTAGAACTGTATTCTAGCAACCTAGTCTAGCTACTGTTTACAGTTACTATAGTCTGCTAAAATAATTATCTACAAGTCCTACTAGCGCTAAGTGCAATTAGGACGTTGTATATATAAGTATTCTAGCTTCTTTATACCTGCCTTAGTACTCTTAACTTCTATACACTTTAATCTTAACACAGAATGTGACTAATAATATAGAGCTAGGCTGAGACATACAGCTTAATGTAATATCTATTCTCTTTCTAGAGTTGTTATAGTAAAGGTTTAACGTTATATAAGTGCCGGATTAGAACACCTAGTCTATTGCAGATTATTGCAGAACCTAATCTAAGAGTATAATCTCCCTTCCTAGAACACTTAGAGATTAATCCTAATACTAAAGGTATAAAGATATTATTCTTTACTATAATAATAAAACAAGGAACTTAATTACCTCTTTTACTTATTAATTACTCTTTTTAGTTCTTATAGCTCTAATAGTTATAACCCTAGCGTTATAAAGACTATATAGTAGATTTTCCCTGCGTACTTTATATAGCTAAGAAGCTAGTTAAGATTAATTATATACTTCTAAACACCTAATCCTCTTCTAATTCTAAACACAGAATTAAACTCTTAAATTTTAACTAGAGAAGTTCTCCTTAAGAACAGATCTAATTAGCTATACTAGTTTACCTAACTTAAGCTCTAATTAATCGATAAGGTAGTATAGAATTAGATTAATCTAGATAGTAAAACTGTTGTAATAGTTAATAAGTAGGAGCTAGAATATCTTAATCTCCTGCCTAAACTACTAAAACTATTAAAACTATCTGTTTCTAACACTCTAGAAAGTAGTAATAAATCTAAGATAAATATTATTAGTATATCTAATTAATCTTCTAAGGATTAAGAGAAATATAAAATTCAACTCTAGGTGTATAACCTTAAGATAGAGGCGTATAAACTTGCTGTTAAGGACTATCCTATAGATATCTAGAAATGTAAGACTGCAACCTAAAGGTAGGTTAGAATAGCAGCAAAACTAAGCAATATCTAAGATTAGATTAACAAGACTATTTTAGGAAATTTAATAGCTCTAGTATTAATTAAGATACTTAAGTCTTAAGAATTTACTCTATAGACTCTAATCTAAATACTTAAGAATAATCTTACTCTAACAGATAGTAACATAATATATCTAGTTTAACAGCAATATTAAGCTTATCTTAAGAAGGCCTAATTAGGCTAGATATTACTAGTTAAGTAGCTTAATAAACAGCAAGTCCTTTATAGTAAAGCTTAAGTATTTAAAATTTCTAAAATTAAGATATAACTTACTCTTATAGATTTCCTTAATATTATTCTTTTTAAAATTGCCTCTAAATAGTCTTACCTAATAAGACAGCAAGTAATTATATTGATTAACTACTAATAAGTATATGTAATCTCTTAAAGAAGTTTACTCTAATACTCTAAGAATAAGTAATTAGCAATATTAGAAGTAAAGGAAACACAGCTTTTGCAACTCTAGAAGGAAACTCTAACTAGAACAAAAAGACTAGATTAAACAGAAAGGGCTGCTCTTACAAACCTAAAGAACTTTATACTTAAGATCTAATTAACTACTAAGAACTCTAGACTACTGTTATAGGATCTACCCCGGCTAGATTACTAGAGATCCTTTTATTAAATTCTAACAAAATAAAGATTAAGAAAAGACTTAATAATTTAGAATAGACTAAGCTAAGGGAATAGATTAAGGAAGCTAGATAGAAGAGTAGAACAACTAGTTGAACGAGAGACGCACCTACCTTAGTAAAATTTTCTAGATTAATCTTAGTAGCTATTATTAATCTATCCTTTTTCTAACTAGAAATAGACAGAGTATACTTTGTAATTAAGTAAAAGCACTCTTTTTCTATAAGTACTATCCTTAACAGAAGAGGAGCAGTTTATGTAGTTAATAACTAATTACTACTTATTCCTAGATTATTTAAATAATCTAACTCTAATAATACTATTAATACAGAAACCTAATTTCTTCTTGTCTTAGAAACAGGAAACTAAATTCTTAGAGAATTACCTAATAGAATTAAAGGACTAAAAGCTATAGACCTAGTACTTAAGAACGTTAACGTAGTTAAGAGTTTTTATATTAATATTATATCTAAGGTATATCTTAAACAATTAGGTATCTAGTACCTTAGTTTACACAATAGTCTTAGGCATAGAATAATTAAGAACAATATAATTATATCTAAGCTATATACTGCTTATAATCTTGCCTTTATTAAATATAATAAGATTTCCTTTTACTCTACTTCTAACGTATACGTAATAGCAGAATTATTGAAACCTATAGTAAGATTAGACAGTAAAGAACTATAGTATTAAAGATTAGGTTACTATTAGGCTCTAAGGCAAGATACACTAAAAAATATAGTAACAATATAAGTAGTAATAATATAATTAGCAATAGAGATATATAATTAACTGTAGACGGTTTAATACTATCTATTAAACTAGTACAAGAGACAATTTATACTAGGCTTAACCTAGAATAGGTTACTCTGTAACCACTCTCTAAGGCGTTAGCTATTAGGCTAATATTATTCTCCTTCTTAGGTTAATTGTCCTAATTAACTAAACATTAAGCTAATAGGCTCTAGTATAGAACATTATAGTCTAACCTAGTCTGTTATAGTATATTCTATACTAACTAACTAGAGGCTTAAATTTCTACCTTTACCTAGGTGTGCGCCTTTTTTATTCTTCTTCTACTTTTACTGCTAATTTCTGCAGTAAGAGTATAGCTGCTCTAGCTGCTAGTAGAGTAGTATATATAAAGCTCTCTTCTATTAATTTAGTCTGTTACTTCTATATTCTACTACCTTCTTATATAAGTTTTCTTCTAGTTATACTGCTAACCTACTTGTTAAGATTATAAACTTAGAGGCTAAGAGGGATACTGCTACTAGTAATGCTAAGGGTTAGCTAACTAAGCGTATTAAGGCTAAGGAGCAGAAGTGTAAGAAGCTTCTTACTTATACTACTCTCTTGTAATTTGCTAGTAGACATAGTAGATAATTCTGTAGTATTCTTAGTTATTTTATAGTGTTCTAGGCTATAATACTACACCTACTTTATAGCTTTTAATAATATATAATAACCTCTTCTTCTATATTCTTAACTATATTAGGCTATTAGGAAAAATAGTAACGGTAACTTTAGATTTCTTCTTATCAAACTTAGAGATTTCTAATTTTTTAGCTGCTAGGCCTAACTATCCCCCTTCTTTTTAGAGGGCTAACCTAGCTGCCTTTTTACGGTCTATAATATTTGTTATCTCTTTAAGAGGATTTTCTCTCTATTCTAGAACTCTTTAAGAGCGTTAAAGGAAATGTTTACTCTAGGCTCTTATATATCCTCTTTATTACTATATCTAGCCTACTTTACGTAGTATAGCTATTATCCTTTATTATCTTAGCTTCTTTTAATAATTCTTTCTATATCCTATATATTATTACTTAAAGTATAGAGTTTGTCTATAATTTAGTAATCTAGGTAAAGAATTATCTCTTTAGGATTAAAAGGTTCTAAGAGAGACGTATAGAACACTAGATAGACACTCTTTAAGCTAGCTAGGTCTACTTTAAATAATATAAGCATAATCTAGGCTACTATACGCCTTAGTCTAATATACTTCTAATCTAGTTTCTACTTTAGCCTTATAGACTTTATATAGTAATTTAAGACTATAACTTAGTCTTTTATACTAAAAGGTATTAGTAGCCTACTCTTGTTTTAATATACCTTTTAGTACGCATTTATAGTAAGTATTTTCTTCTTATACTCTCTTTATAATGTAAGTACCTTAGTTACAACTTATAACTTTAGAGGCAATTCTCTTTGCCTAAGAGCTATACTAGGCTAATCTGCCCTCTTAGGAGCTATTCTGTAGTTTACTTAGAATACAGTAGTCCTTATAGTAGTATAGAGGCTATTACTATACGCAAACTCTGTAACTAAGATCTATATTACTTAATTATCCTGCTCTAGAGAGCAGTAATACCTTAGGTACTACTCTAGGGTTAAATTTAGTCTTTCTATCTAGCTATTAGTTTATAGATAATAAGCAGATAATAATACTCTTTTAGAGTTTAGATAGTGTTAGAAAGTTTTCTAGTAACCTATATTTATTAGGGGACCTTAATCTAAGATAGTACGTTTTAGAACTCTATAGAGTTAAATTATATTAGAAGCTTTCTACCTTAGGCATACTAACTCTTAGGAATACCTTAGAGTAACTATAGTTATCTCTTAGAGCCTACACACACGTATATATTTCCTTAAATCCTTAGAGGCTTAACCTCTAAGGATTTGTCTCTTATTTTATCTAATACTATACGTTTTTGTTCTATCTCTCTTGCCTGCCTGCAGTGCCCTTACAATTTAAATCCTTTATACTCCCTCTTAGAAGAGGCAGTTAAGAGATATCTAATATTTTCTATACCTATTATAATAGTTAGAAATTAACGTTGCTAACGTGCTACTATTAATAACAACGCACTAGGCTTGCAACAGCCTAGCTCTAGTAGTAACCTAATAGATGCCTAGAGGTATCCTATACATAATGTAGTAGCAAACTTATTACTACTAGGTATACCTTAGGTTAAGACAACGCCTAGTATATCTAATAACTAAGCGTTAGATCCTACTAAATTAGGAGACAAACTAGCTTATAGCTCTACTAGCTCCCTAACAGATATGCTATCCTATCTAAGTTAAACAAACCTAGTAACTAGTTTAAATATAGACCCTCTAGCTGCTACAAGGGCGCCTAAGGTAGAACCTGTAGCTATCCTAACTATAGGCTAGCCTTTATTTATTAAGCAACTTCTTAAGAACCTTTTTAAGGCAGAGCTTACTAAAGCTACTAAGGCTAAATTAGCTATCTAAAGGAACTAGATTAACTAAGCCTTATAAGCTCTAGGCTTAACTAAGAGTAAGAATTAGCTAGAACCTACCTAGCTAGCATTTAATAAGGCTAGAAAGATTATCTAAGTGTTAAACAACATTTAACCTAAACCTAAGCTAGGTACTAAGAGCAGAGCTCTATCCTCCTAGTAAGTAGACTAGTAGATTAAGAATATTAAGACAGCCTTCTAATTTACCTAAGTACTAGAAGACTTTATTATAAGAACCTACCAGGCTATAAGTACTATTTAGTTTAGCATCTATTGTAAACTAATCTAGTAACAGATTAACTAGAGATCTATCTAATTATAGTCTAACCTTAAGGCAAAGAAGAAGTAACTTATGCAAGACCTTGTTCTTACTAAGTATAAGAACTATACTAAGTTCTTTATTATTAAGTAGAGAAAAGGCAATACAGTTAACACCTTTCTAATGCTATTAAATTACTAGAAGTTACTACTACTGCATAGCTTCTTTAAGTTTAACAATAGTACTAAAGACTATAATTTTAAAATTACTTTTATATAGTCTAAAACCCTATCTTACCTCTAGTAGGAAATCTAGCGTAACAGCAGCCTAGACAACATCTAGCAATAGCAGGAGTTTAAACAAGCTCTCTATAACGTAGAGGTAGTAGCCTGTTCTATAGTTACTTATAAGAGTTATAATACTAACTATAGCAAGAGGTATACTATATCTCCTAATTAGAAAAGGAATAAGAGATATACTAGCTGTAGAGGCACACTATCCTATAGCTAAGGCAATAGTAACCTAGTAGCTACCTAATCTAATAACAGTAATAATAGCTAGAGTTAAATTAAAGACTAGGGCAGCTAAAAGAGATACTAGTTAAACTGTAGTAGCTATAACCTCTACTACAAAGAAAGCAACTATAGAAACTCCTAGTTAATGTAAAAGTTAGGAAAAGAGAAGCTCTAGTTACTAACTTATTCTAACTACAACTAGGGCCTAAAACTAGAAGGAAATAAACCTGTATTATAGTTACTATATTCCTCTAGAACCCTAATAGGTCTCTAACGCTGCTCTAAGCCCTCTAAAACTTAGAAGCAGAGCTAAACCTTATTAGCTAGTAAGTAGTAGATAATTCCTACCTAGAATATAAATTGTTCTATTAAAGGCTAGTAGCTATATTTTTTAATAGCAACTAACTAGACATCTAATAACTCTACAATCTAACTATTAATTACCTAGACAGTAATAGTATAGTTAAATCTATAGGACTATAGAAGTTCTAGTTAGCTGCCTTTAAAAGATACAGCTTAGTACTAGGCTACTTATAGTTAGTATCTGCTTATCTGTGCATCTGCTTCTCTAAAGGCATATATAAGTAGTTTCCTAATAATACAGAAAGAGTACACCTTACTACTATATAGAATTTTTACTACTCTATAGAACTAGGAGAAAGAGTATACTTAATGCACCTAGGTAACCTAGTCTACTAAGTCCTAGAAGAGACAATTAACAACCTTTTAGAAAGTAACTAGAAAGGTAGTAGATAACTACTAGCCTAAGGGCTAAGCAGAAACGCTGTTCTTAACACAGAATACTTCTATAATAAGAAACTCTTCTAGCTCTAGAACAAAATACTTAAAGTTGTTAATTACCTTTAGTATTGCGTTGTACAGTACCTAGATCTATTATAGCTCCTTAAAGCTATAGGTAAGCGTATAGTAGTAAGTATTATCTATAAGCCCTCTTAACGCTCTAAGATACTGCTTATAGGTATAGCCTAAGTCCTTCTAAATAGCAATAAAGACTACTCTTTAGTTAACTCTGTAGACAATAAGCTAGACCTAGAGAAGCTTAAGCACGTTTCTCTAGAGCTATACTATAAGTAGTTTATATTTAGTAAACACTAGTCTAGTGTATTAGCACTGTATTAGGATTATAATTACTCTATTAATATTAGGCTAGAGAGTAAGATACTAAATATGCCTTTCTATAACTTCTTTAAGAAGAAGCTAGAAATACTATAGGCCTACCTTAATACAGCGTAGGAGAAGAGTTAGATCTACCTAAGTAAGTCCTCTGCTAGGGTACCTATTCTGTTTATACTAAAGGCTAACAGTATACTGTAACTTTATATAGATTACAGAGGCCTTAATAAGGTTACTATTAAGAACTAATAGCTTATTCCTCTTGTAAATAAGATACTAAACAGGCTATTAAAAGCTACTATCTTCTCTAAGCTAGATCTACGTAATACCTATTATAGGCTCTAGATTTAGGAAGGCAATAAGTAGAAGACAGCTTTTAAGACTAGGTATAGTTATTTTAAGTACCTAGTTATGCCTTTTAGATTAGCAAACGCTCTAGCAATATTCTAATCCTATATCTAGAGAGCTCTAGGAGGCCTTATAGACTGTACCTGTATAGTATATCTAGATAACATTCTTATATACTTAGAGTATAAGAAGGATTATTAAGCCTATGTTAAAGAGATCCTAGATTAACTTGTTAAATAGGGGTTGTTCTGCAAGGCAAGCAAATGCTTATTTATAACAAAGTTAGTTAAGTTCCTAGACTTTATTATTACGCCTAGTAGAGAAGTTATAGATCCTGTCTACGTGTAAATAATCTAAGAGTAGCCTAAGCCTAAGATGTACAAGAATATCTAAGTGTTTCTTAGCTTTGCTAACTTTTACTAAAGATTTATTATTAACTACTTTAGGATTATCTGCCTGTTAGTAGACTATATAACTTCTACCTAGAGGCTAGAGTTAGAGCTAGAAGGCTCTACTTTAATAAAGAGGAAGAAGAAAACGCTAGTAAAAACCTAAAAAGGCCTAACAAGATAGTATAAACTATAGAGTTAGCTAGAGGAGGTATACTAGGCCTTTCTTACGATTAAAAAGAAGTTTACTAAAGCCTCTATACTACAGCACTTTAATCCTACTAAGCTAATTATAGTCTTTACTAACGCGTTAGACTTTACTATAGCTACTATACTACTATAACTTTAATTATTAGAGGTACTAACAGAATAATACTAGAAGCTAGTAGCGTTTTAGAGTAGAAAGTTCTAAGGCCTATTAATTAGATAGCACACCTATAATAAGGAATTAGCTACAATTATTAAGGTATTTAAGTAGTAGTAATATTACCTTAAGTATATTCTGTTAACAGTCTAAGTACTCTCTAATTATAACAACCTGCAGTACTTTATAACTATAAAGAAGCTCTCCCCTAAGTAAGCACACTAGGTAAAGAAGCTAGCTAGGTATAACTTTAAAGTTAAGTATAAGCCTAGACTAGAAAACTCTACAGACAGCTTCTTAAGGCGTCTAGATTATGCAAAGAGACTAGTTATTAGAAAGCAGCAGGCACTACGTAATACTATACTACTAACGCTCTAACAAAAGCTTTAAATATAGACTATCTAGAAGTCTAAGGCTTAAAATATTAAACAGGCAACTATAGCAACCGGGAGCCCTAGTAAGAGTCTTAAGAAATCCTAGCAACTCTCTAAAACTGCCTCTAAGGAATTCTACCTACTAACAGGTACTAGAGATACGTCTCTCTTAGCTCTTAACTAGCTATCTACAGGCTATAATAGCTAGAGTTAATCTAAATTATTTTAAGCTTAGAAACCTAGATTTAACGTTATAGAGGCTCTCTTTTATAACCTTAATAAACAAGTTAGGTTACCTACTTACCTTAAAAATAATACTATGTAAGGTAAATCTATATATGCTCTAAACACTCTAAAACACCTAACTAACTATATTAGATAGGTTTAAGAGCAGGATACTGCTTATAAGTTACTAATAAGTTAGAAAGTAAGCAGAACAGCTATAGGTTACTACTACTAGGAAGTTAACCCTAGTAGGATTCTGCGTAGGAGTAGGAAAGTAAAGATTTCCTAAGATATAACTCTTTACTAAACTATTCTTACTAAAAACTATAATAACTCTATAAGAGGTTATTATAGTTATAGAAAGACTGCCTAGCTATTAAAATAAAAGTACTATTAGCTAAACCTAAAAGAGAATGTATATAAGTACGTTTAATGTTGTGCTACATGCTAACTAAATAAGATTTACAGGTAAAAGCTATAGAGGCTGCTAGTTCTACTCCTAGTACCTAATATACATTAGCAGCATTACTCCCTAGACTTTGTAATAGACCTACTAAAGTTAAAGGATAACTAGAGGAATAAGTATAACTTAATCCTAGTTCTAGTTAATAAGTTTAGTAAGTATGTCTAGTATCTACCTATAACTAAGACAGTTACTTCCTTAAAAGTAGCTAAACTACTGCTTAAGCAGTGCTTTTTTAAATATAGTCCCTTTAATACTTTAATATTAGACTATAGATTAGTATTTACTAGTTAATTCTAGTCTAATATCTGCTACTATTTAAAGATTAACTATTGCTTTAGTACAGCCTTCTACCTACAAACTAATAGACAGACAGAGTACTAGAACTAAGAGCTAGAAACTTACCTGCGCATTTATATAAACTACTAATAGGATAACTAGGTAGACTTATTACTATACGTAGAGTATGTATATAACTTAAAGGCTTACTTAGCATACAGAGAATCCTCTATTAAGGTAGTATATAGGATTAACTCTTAGGGCTTTAATAGAGTCTTATATAAGCACTAGCTACACTATCCTCTAGAAGTATAGGCAGATAGCAGAAAGGCACTAGACTTCTATTAGTAGGTAATTAAACAGCTAGCGCAGTAGCATAATCTACAGGTAGCAGTAAAAGATAGCTTAGAGTATACCTAGAAGAGTAATTCTTGTTAGTATAATACTAAGTAGGTAGATAGATACTTTGCTAAAGATAAGCAAGTGCTGCTCTAAGCAAAGAACCTAACAACTAACTAACTATCTAAGAAGTTTAACGCCTATTACCTAGGTCCCTTTACTATTATAAAGAAGATTAGGAAGCTAGCTTATAAGCTAGACCTACTACTATTAATAAACAGAGTGCACTTAGTGTTTAATATATTATTACTTAAACTATAAAGGAAATCCTTTACAGAAAAGAGGTTCTAGCTAGGTTCTATACAGATCCTAGAAAATACTCTTCTAGTAGAGAGGTATAAAGTTAAAGAGATTCTATAGCACTGTAACACTTAAGTCTATAGGTAAGAGTACCTAGTAAAGTAGCTAGGTTAGCTAAATAAGGAAGCTACCTAAAAGCTACTAGAGAACTTTAACTACTGTAAGGAAATCCTTAATAAGTACCTTAAGACAACAACTAATATAATACAGTAATCTAGTTATAAACATAAGGCTAAGTCTAAGTTAGGTTAGAGTAATCTAAACCTGCCTTAGTAGAAGAATGGTTGCCTAAGGAAATTCTAGGATAATACTTATACTATAAAACTATAGACAATATATTAACCTAGAGTTACTGTTTTAAGGCTATAGATTAGCCTAGCAACTATGTAAGGTAGAAGATAAGAGTCTTAAGAGCATTAGAGTAGGTATAGATTTTTATATAGTTATTTATATTTAATTTATTACTATATATTATCTAAAAGAGCAACTTAAAACAAATAGAAAAGACCTTATAAGCTCTTAGTAGGGCTAAGCTTAAAGTCTAGACTACCTTAACAACAACACTTAAGAGTCTTCTAAACTACAAACTTAGTTAGAGAAACTGTTAACTACTAAAAGAAAGCAGCTAGAGTATTATTAGCAGAAGGTATATTAGTGCTGTAGTAGTACTAACGCGTCTCTGCACCCCTAGTAGTAGTATTCTACTAGAATACACACTTAACGTCTATGTTAATAACTATATTAGAGACTGCCTTCTTACTAACAGTACCTAAGGCTGCCTATATAAGTTAGCTATAGTAAAGGTAAGAAAGTTAAAAAACTTATATTAAAGTGCTGCAGGTTATACTCCTGTAAAACCTAATAAGCTTTATTATAGTCTACTAGACCTAAACCTAAGTTCTTTATATAGTGTTAGACAGCAGCCTTATAGGCTACAGCACTAAGATAGCAGGCCTTAGCGTAGTTAAAAGCAGTCTGCTAGTAGTACTAGGTTACAGCTAGGACGTTATCTTTAGTTACAGTATTACCTTATTAAGTAGTCTTCTTATTTATCTTACGTTTAGCTTACTTAATAAGAAAGTTAAGCATGTTAATAGCATAGTAGAAGTAAGGCGTAATCTATACAGATTAGCGTTAAGTAGGCACTAAGCAGAGTTCTAGACTTACCTGCATATATCTACTAGTGTTACTACCTAAGTATCTAAAGTACATACTAAAGTTATTCTTATCTATATAGAACCTCTTAGGACGCCTAAAGACTTATATAAACAACTTAATTATTCTATTAAAGTTAGAGCTAGACTTAGTAAACAGCCTAGTTATATACTTATAGTACTAGAACTAAGTAAAGAAAAGCTATAGAGCTATATTATTAGGCAACACGTATATAAAGTCTAGTAACTAAGCGTTATTAATATGCAAAGGCAGAAGAAGTATAATTATAAAGAAGTAGAGTAGAAAGTGTATAAGTATAAGTAGAGTGCAGATAAGGAAGAAGAAGTTAAAGTACCTACTCTTTATATACTGCAACACTCTTACCTTTATCTACTACTCTACTAACATCCTACTACCTTACTACCTACTTTCTAAACAGTTAAACGCCTAAAACTTTATATAGTTCGTAAGGAATAATACGCACCTAATAAGATACTTGCTATATATCTATAAAGCTCTAAGTCTAGAGCAAATAAGAACTAAATTTATAACAAAGGTATAGCTAACACTACATAATTAGCAAATAGACTCCTATAATAGGATTAATCTAAATATAGAGTAACACCTTATATTATTATATTAAGCTACCTACACATAGCGTGTTGCTTAGAGCCTACTTATACAGAAAAAAGACAACTCTTAAGTACTAACTAGACACCTTATAAGGTACCTCTTAGGTAAAGGTATTAATATATCTAGCTAAACTACTGTAGTAGTTAAGTAAACAAGTCTACGCCTCTAGCAACTGCAGTTATTTAGACTAAGAGTAATAATACCTCTACAGAGCTTATAGACAAAGAGCCTAGACACTTAAGTAACCTATAAAGGATAAGTTGTTATATTAAGAAAATAGCCTAGAGCAGCATGTTACTGCACCTAACATTAGCTTCTAGGTAACTATAGTTTCTAGACTTAGAGTAGTAGTGCTCTATAAGAACTATAGTACAGTAATAAGTATTCTATAGAAAGAACCTACTATAATTACTATATAGTTTATTCTATATCTTCTTTTTACTATACTTCTAGAGTTTAAGGCTACTAGACTAAGAGCACTAGATTTTTAAGGAGACTAGAGTAAGGCTGTAGACACCTTATAAGGCAGTACTAGCTAAACACTTATTTAGTAATCTACTAAACTACTACCTAACTTCCTAACAGTCTTAACTATAGGTTCTAGAGTCTTTAATTCTAAGAGATCTAGAGGTAAGATTACCTAGTAAGTAGTAAACTAGTGCTAGCTGCACTCTGTAAGGAGTTGTTTATACTAATATAATTAATAGATTTAAGCACCTACTAATAAGTAAACTAGCTTTCTCTTAACTATTTTCCTCTTATATTAGAGGTTTTTTTTAGAGTTTAAACTAGCAAGTATTAGAACATAGGGTTTAACAGTCTAGAACAGACTGTAAGAAGAGAAGAGGCTATTATTAAAAGCTTTTTACTTTAGGCATACTAACTCTTAGGAATACCTTAGAGTAACTAGAGTTACTCTTTAGAGCCTACACACACGTATATATTCTTCTAAATTCTTAGAGGCTTAACCTCTAAGAATTTATCTCTTATCTTATTTAATACTATACGTTTTTGTTCTATCTCTCTTACCTGCCTACAGTACCCTTACAAATTACTTCTCTTATCTAAGCCTATATAAGGTTAACTCTATTCTAATTCTCTCTTACTAGAATGTGTAAAGTTATAAGACTTTCTTCTTATAATCTTTATTAGATAGTTTCTTTTTTAAGAATAGTTATTACTAAAAAAGGTAACCTAAGCTATTTAGCCTAATTATATATATATTAAGCCTAAATATAAGTACTTTCCTAATTAGGTTTAGCTCTTACCTAATCTAGTAAAGTACTATCTAAAGAATGCCTAACTAGAGAGCGTTAGAAAGCTGTGCTTATTATAGCT
>SATZ01000327.1:0-41929 GCA_004335205.1 Ascochyta viciae-villosae
ATGCTTAACGTACTACGCCTGCTACAACCTACTAGTAATAGTACACATATAATAAGACTTTAGTGTTTTTTAAAAATCGCAATAGCAAAATTTTTTCCTAATATTCTAACCTAGACCTTCTCTAGTTTTTTAGCTAGGGCTAGATTGTATCTGCTTATGTAGTGTCCCTTCTTTTTATATCTTAAACAGATATAAGCAGTTCTCTGCTAGTTTATAACTTCCTAGGTCTGCTACTCTGCTTATAGCTAGTTATTAGACTTAATCCTGCTAGAGTAGACCTTAGTAGGTTCCTAGTCTATACTATCTAGGTTTACTCTTTATATATGTTGTCTAAAGGTACTGTTTGTTAGTGCCTTAGTCTAGCAGAGGTTAACCTCTACTACTAAGACTCTAGCTATAAGGCTCTAGAGGTCCTAGTTGTCTAGGATGTCTACTAACACTATCTTATTCTAAAGGTCTAGTTAGAGTGCAGATATATACCTAGTCTTAAGGTTCTTTATATTGTCCTCTTTAGCAGTATTATAGGCTAGCTAGATAAACTCTGCGTTAAAAGACTTAATACTCTAGTTACTCTTCTTTATAGTAATAGTTTAGAGTTTCTACTAAAAGCATTTCTTAAATAGGGAGTTCTTATACTACTTATCTAGAAAGTCCTAGAACTAGGCAGTTATACCTATTAGGTTACAGTCCTTTTATAATAAGCTAACCTGTACAGCCTATCCTTCTAGCCTATTAAATATATAGGCAACTCTTAGGACAGCTTCTTAGTCCTCTATAGACCTTAACTTGTTCTTTATCTAGAACTTAAACATCTTGTATGCCTATTAGTTGCTGCTAAACTTACCTATATTAGGTAACTTTATAGCCTTGCTTAGCTTATTATTAATTACTTATATAGAGGTAGAGAGTATTGTATTCTAAGTTAGCACTCTTATAGATATAATGTAGGCTTAGACCTAAGCTTTAACTAGCCTTTATATAGTCTTACCTATATCTTCTTATTATAGTTCTAGGTTAGAGTCTGTAGTAGGGTAGGCTTTAGCGTTAGTAATAGTTACTGTAGCCTTAGGTAGAGTTACCTATAATAGGTAGGTAGTTAGGCGCTCTAGTACGTAAGTAAGTAGCTCCTCTTACTATTTCTTAGGTACTAATAAAGTAGTAAGGCTCTAGAGTTTAGTCCTAATGTTTAATTAATTGTTGTTGCTAGTACATAGCTTAATGCTATACTCTTCTAGACGCCTAGCAGTGTTGTTAAACAACTTACTTATTAATCCTTGTTTTGTAATTAAATCTAATTATAAGAAGCTAACCTCTAAGGGAATTTGCTAGTAGAATACAAGATAGATTTAATAGAGAATAACCTCTAGAACAGAGGTTGCAGAGTTTTTATAACTCTGTTTTAGACGCGTTAGCTTTGTAGCAGAGCTCTAGTCTATGCTAGGAAGCGTAAGCTAGAGTAGTGCTAAGGCAGTAAACGCTAAGGAGCTAGCACCTAGGCCTAGCCTGTTATAACTTAGTTATCTTATTAGTAGTTTATGTAGATATACAGGTAGGTTTCTAACTTCTAGTTTTAGTATTCTGTCTCTCTGTTAGTCTGTAGGTAAAAGGCTATGCTAAGGTAATAGTTAATCTTTAAATAATAGCAGATATTAAACTAGAATTAGCTAGTAAATACTAACCTGTAGTCTAATATTAGGGTATTAGAGGAACTGTATTTAAAGAAGCACTACTTAAGTAGTAGTTTAGCTACCCTTTAGGATATAACTATCTTAGTTATAGGTAGGTACTAGATATACTTGCTAAACCTATTAACTAGGACTAAGATTAAGTTATACTTATTCCTCTAGTTATTCTTTAATATTAGTAGGTCTGTTACAAAGTTAAGAGAGTAATACTACTAGAGTGTATTAAGTACTAGGAGTAGGACTAGCAGCTTCTATAGCTTATGCCTATAGATCTTATTTAGTTAGTATACTATATAATACTAAATATACTTATACACATCCTTCTTTAGGTTTAGCTAATAGTACTTTTATTTTAACAGCTAGGCAGTCTTCTTACAGCTATAGTAACCTCTTATAAAGTTGTTATAGTTTATTATAAAGATAGTTTAGCAAAGAGTTATATCTTAAGAAATTTATACATTTCTACTTCTATATAGGATCCTACTAGAGTTAACTTCCTAGTAGTAGTAACTTCTAGCTACTCTGCTTACTTCTTAACTTATTAGCAACTTATAAGTAGTATCCTACTCCTAAACCTGTTTAATATAGTTAGTTAGGTGTTCTAGAGTGTCTAGAGTATATATAGATTTGCCCTGCGCAGCTTTGTTTATAAGGTAAGTAGGTAACCTAACTTGTCTATTAAGGTTATAAAGAAGAGCCTCTATAATATTAAATCTAGATTCCTAAGCTTTAAATAATGTAGATTAACTCTAGCTGTTATAGCCTGTAGATAGCTAGTTAAGAGCTAAGTAAGACGTATCTCTAGTACCTATTAGTAGGTAGAATTCCTTAGGGGCAGTTTTAGAGAGTTGCTAGGATCTCTTAGAACTTCTACTAAGGCTACCTATTGCCCTAGTTACCTGTTTAACGTTTTAAGCTCTAGACTTCTAGATAGTTTATATTTAAAGCTTTTATTAGAGCGTTAGTAGTATAGCATTATATAGTGCCTGCTGCTTCTTAATAACTAGTCTCTTTATATAATCTAGACGCCTTAAGAGGCTGTTTGCAGAGTTCTCTAGTCTAGGCTTATACTTAACTTTAAAGTTGTACCTAGCTAGCTTCTCTACTAAGCGTGCTTACTTAGAGGAGAGCTTCTTTATAGTTATAAAGTACTGCAGGTTGTTATAATTAGAGAGTACTTAGACTGTTTATAGGGTATACTTAAGGTAATATTACTACTACCTAAATGCCTTAACAATTGTAGCTAATTCCTTATTATAAGTGTGCTATCTAATTAATAGGCCTTAGAACTTCCTACTCTAGAACGCTACTAGCTTCTAGTGTTATTCTATTAGTAGTCCTAATAATTACAGTTACAGCAGTATAGCAGCTATAGCAAAGTTTAACACGTTAGTAAGGACTATAATTAGCTTAGTAGAGTTAAAGTGCTATAGCACAGGTACTTTAGTAAACTTCTTCTTAATAGTAAGAAAAGCCTAGCGTACTTCCTCTAGCTAACTCTATAGTTTATACTATCTTATTAAACCTTTTTAGGTTTTTGCTAGTGTTTTCTTCCTTCTTTTTATAGAAGTAGAGCTTCCTAGCTCTAACTCTAGCCTCTAGGCAGAAGTTATATAGTCTACTAATAGGCAGACAATTCTAGAGTAGTTAAAGATAAATCTTTAGTAAAAGTTAGCAAAGCTAAGAAATACTTAGATGTCCTTATACCCCTTAGGCTTAGGCTACTTTTAGATTGTTTACATACAGACAGAATCTATAACTACTCTACTAGGCGTAATAATAAAGCCTAGGAACTTAACTAACTTTGTTATAAATAAGCATTTGCTTGCCTTGCAGAACAACCTCTATTTAACAAGTTAATCTAGAATCTCTTTAACACAGGCTTAATAATCCTCCTTATACTCTAAGTATATAAGGATATTATCTAGGTATACTACACAGGTACAGTCTATTAGGCCTCCTAGGGCTCTCTAGATATAGAATTAGAACGTTGCTAGAGCGTTTACTAATCTAAAAGGTATAACTAGGTACTTAAAATAACTGTACCTAGTCTTAAAAGCTGTTTTCTACTTATTACCTTTCTTAATCTAGAGCCTATAATAGGTATTACGTAGATCTAGCTTAGAGAAGATAGCAGCTTTTAATAACCTGTCTAGCATCTTATTTACAAGAGAAATAAGATACTAGCTTTTAATAGTAACCTTATTAAGGCCTCTATAATCTATACAAAGTTATAGTGTACTATTAGCCTTTAGCATAAACAGAATAGGTACTCTAGCAGAGAACTTACTTAGGCAGATCTAACTCTTCTCCTGCGCTGTTTTAAGGTAGGCCTATAGTATTTCTAGCTCCTTTCTAAAAAGGTTATATATAGGCATGTTTAGTATCTTACTCTCTAGCTTAATATTCATAGAGTAATTATAATCCTAATACAGTGCTAATATACTAGACTAGTATTTGCTAAGTACAAACTACTTATAGTATAGCTCTAGAGAAACGTGCTTAAGCTCTTCTAGGTCTAGTTTATTCTCTACAGGGTTAACTAAAGAGTAGTCTTTATTACTATCTAGGAGGACTTAGGCTATACCTGTAGGCAGTATCCTAGAGCGTTAAGAGAGCTTATAGATAATACTTACTACTATATACTTACCTATAGCTTTAGAAAGCTATAATAGATCTTAGTACTACATAACACAATACTAAAGGTAGTTAACAACTGAAAGTATTTTATTCTAGAGCTAGAGGAGTTTCTTATTATAGAAGTATTCTACGTTAAGAACAGCATCTCTACTTAGCTCCTAGGCTAGTAGTTATCTACTGCCTTCCTAGTTACTTTCTAAAAGGTTGTTAATTACCTCCTCTAGGACTTAGTAAACTAGGTTACTTAGGTGTATTAAGTATGCTTTCTCTTCTAGTTTTATAGAGTAGGACAGCTCTTATATAGTAGTAAGGTATACTCTCTTTATATTGTTAGGGAACTACTTATATATACCTTTAGAGAAGTAGATATACAGGTTAGTAGATACTAACTATAGGTAGCCTAGTACTAGGTTATATCCCTTAAAGGCAGCTAACTAGAACTTCTGCAGTCTTATAGATTTAACTATACTATTACTATCTAGGTAATTAATAGTTAGATTATAGGGTTGTTAGATGTCTAGGTAGTTACTATTAAGAAATATAGCTACTAGCCTTTAATAGAATAATTTATGTTCTAGGTAGAGATTATCTACTACTTACTAACTAATAAGGTTTAGCTCTGCTTCTAAGTTATAGAGGGCTTAGAGCAGTGTTAGGGACCTATTAGGGTTCTAGAGAGATACAGTAACTATAATATAGGTTTATCTCCCTCTAGTTTTAGGCCCTAGTTATAGTTAGAATAAGTTAGTAACTAGAGCTTCTCTTTTCCTAACTCTCTTGTTAACTAGAAGTTCCTGTTATTACTACCTTTATAGTAGAAGTTATAACTACTATAGTTTTTCTAGTAACTCTTTTAGCTGCCCTAGTCTTTATTTTAACTCTAGCTATTGTTACTATTATTAGATTAGGTAGCTACTAGAGTACTATTGCCCTAGCTATAGGATAGTGTGCCTCTATAGCTAGTATATCTCTTATTCCCCTTCTAATTAGGAGATATAGCATGCCTTTTACTATAGTTAGTATTACTACTCCTGTAAGTAACTATAGGACAGGCTGCTATCTCTACGTTACAAAGAGCTTGTTTAAACTCCTACTATTACTAGATATTGTCTAAGCTGCTGTTATACTAGATTTACCGCTAGAGGTAAGGTAGAGTTTTAGACTATATAAAAGTAATTTTAAAGTTATAGTCTTTAGTACTATTATTAAACTTAAAGAAGCTGTATAGTAGTAGTAACTCCTAGTAATTTAATAGTATTAGGAAGGTGTTAACTATATTATCTTCTCTCTACTTAATATTAAAGAACTTAGTATAGTTCTTATACTTAGTAAGAACAAGGTCTTGTATAAGTTACTCCTCTTCTACCTTAAGGTTAGACTATAATTAAATAGATCTCTAGTTAATCTGTTGTTAGATTAGTTTATAATAGATGCTAAACTAAATAGTATCTATAGCCTAGTAGGTTCTTATAATAGAGTCCTCTAACACCTAAGCATATTAGAAGGCTGTTTTAATATCCTTAATCTACTAGTCTACTTACTGTAGAGATAGAGCTCTGCTCTTAGTACTTAGCTTAAGTTTAGGTTAAATGTTGTTTAACACTTAGATAATCTTTCTAGCCTTATTAAACGCTAGGTAGTTAGGTTCTAACTAGTTCCTGCTCTTAGTTAAGCCTAGGGCTTATAAGGCTTAGTTAATTTAGTTCCTCTAGATAGCTAATTTAGCTTTAGTAGCTCTAGTAAGCTCTGCCTTAAAAAGATTCTTAAGGAGTTACTTAACAAATAAAGGCTAGCCTGTAGTTAGGATAGCTATAGGTTCTACTCTAAGCGCCCCTATAGCAGCTAGGGGGTCTGTATTTTAACTAGTTACTAGGTTTATCTAACTTAGATAGGATAGCATATCTGTTAGAGAGCTAGTAGGGCTAAGAGCCTATTTATCTCCTAGTTTAGTAGGACCTAACACTTAGTTGTTAGATATACTAGGCATTGTCTTAACCTAAAGCATACCTAGTAGTAATAAGTTTACTACTATATTATGTATAGGATACCTCTAGGTATCTATTAGGTTGCTACTAGGGCTAGGCTGTTACAAGCCTAGTGCGTTGTTGTTGCTAGTAGCATATTAGCAACGTTAATTTCTAACTATTATAATAAGTATAGAAAAAATTAGATATCTCTTAACTACCTCTTCTAAGAGGGAGTATAAAGGATTTAAATTGTAAGAGCACTACAGGTAGGTAAGAGATAGGACAAAATGTATAGTATTAGATAAGATAAGAGACAAATCCTTAGAGGTTAAGCCTCTAAGGATTTAGGGAAATATATACATGTTGTATAGGCTCTAAGAGGTAACTGTAGTTGCTTTAAGGTGTTCCTAAGAGTTAGTATGCCTAAGGTAGAAAGCCTCTAACACTAATTAAATACAATTAATTAACTAAGTTACCTCTTACTAGCTTGTTACACAAATCTATTTTGCTTTAGGACAATCTTTACGTTAAGATTTGCATTTAACCAACCTATCCTCTTACAGTGTATAAAATGAAGATTAAACATTACTTGAGTGACACCAGCCAATCAACGATGTGGAAGATCTAACAAGTCCCAAATCTTCAAGGACGACACTGAGTGCCTACCTCTGGATGACCACACGTACAACCCATTGCTAGACAACAAATCTTGAATCATGAAGAATAAACCTGCACTGGAGATACAACCAGCTGGAGAAGATCGTTCTCGTGAAGGGGAAGTGATAAGTAAAGAGCAATCCAAACAGCCGCAAGGGCCCTAAAACCTCTGCCGCAACCCAAGAATTGTAAGCTACCGTGAGATGAAGGAGATGTAAAACAAGAGACCTGAGAATCAGTGGGGAGAAGGAGACCATCCCAATAACTTCGGTCTCGTTGTTTTGGTAGATGACAAATCCCTTGCTGACGCCTGGATGTTTGTCAGCAGAATCCGCGGAAGCCTCCATCGAAAACAACTGCATTGTTGTCATACATACTTGCTTGGTATAAAGAGGTCTTTTGTAGATAGTATGCTTTCTCTATCATCTATCAGCACTCACTGTGAGCGACCATGGCCATTGCTGCGACTGTCTTGTTTACGGCCACTGCGCCCACAACTACCACCGTCATTGAAAGTTTAATGGTAGCTTTCAAGTCTTGAGGTGGTCTTTTTTGTCGGCACAAAAGTACAAGAACTAACGACGATCCAAAGAATTAAAATTTGAATAACCTCGGAATGGCCCCGTTTCCACAACACTGCCAATCTTTCATCCTCGTCAGACTTCCGCTCCTTCAACAAAGCCATTTGTACCCTTATCTCCTCCCCAGCTACTGCTATCCTGACACATTTGGAAAATAGCCCGTTCGTAAATAGTGTACCGCCACTCGTCGAATACGTCAAGACTGACTTTCCCGCCAAATTGGCCACACCGGACTTGCAGAAGCAGACCGAGGACGATCTTGCAAGCCTTGGAAGAATTTATCGCAAAAGAGGTGCAACCAATGAAACAGGAGAAATTGGTTTGAGTGGCGGGTGGGCAGAGGAACAGCGCTCGAACGGTAGTGGGAACGCAGAGAAGCAAGTTAAAAGTTTCCTGGTGATTAGTGGCTAGGAAGGCATGGGCAAATTCGAAGAGGCTGTGCAGACTGAGGTGTTCAAGGAGTGCATTCCTATACTGCTAGGTTGGAATGCGCCTTTCCATTTGGGGAGTAAGCACAATTAAAGGCAAGGTGCCGGGAAAGTGCTCACGCTTGGTAGTGGCACGTCGAGCGGGAGGCAGTGTTCGAAGGCGCGTGAAATACCAGACCACTTCCAAGCTATGCCTAGTTGATGGTTTTTGTTTATTCAACTTGGATAAGGATCAACTTCCCACCAGAGATGGACGCTTCAGTCTCGAAACTGTAACCCCCACCAGTTACAATGTACACAACATCTTTTCCATCTTTCTTCCCCAGAGCAGCTCCCGTTGGGGTAATGAAGGCTGCGTAATCTCGCACCGCAATACTTGCCCGTTAATTGACTATGTCAATTTCTTGCAAAGAATCTATCCAGTGTGAAGACATACAAGCTTTTGTTTTATCTAGTAACAAGACAAAGGAAGCAGCATTAAGCTCTGAGATTATTTCTAAAGGTCTAAAAGCATATCCTAACATTCACTACAGTAGTTAGGTCGGGTAAAAAACCTAAAAACAGAAAAAAAACTTAAAATAAATGTGTAAAATTAAAATTTTACAGGTATATTGCAAACTATATATATACTATGTTTACAAACCTTCTATCTTCTTTACCTATTCTTTAGCTCTATCTAAAATCTAAAGTTAAAGAGTTTATATTTCTAGTCTGTGTTTCTGCAGTTTACAGATTACATTAAAACTTAGTTTAAAATAATTATTTTCTTCTACTCTATCTAAAAACTAAAGTTAAAGGATTTATATTTCTAGCTTGTGTTTCTGCAGGTAACAAATTATATTAAAACTTAGTTTAAAACAATTATTTTCTTCTACTCTATCTAAAATTAAAAGTAAAAGGATTTATATTTCTATTCTATATTTCTATAGTTTACAGATTATATTAAAACTTAGTTTAAAATAATTATTTTCTTTTCCTCTATCTTAAATAAAAAGTTAGAGGTTTAGTTTAGGCTAGTAGAAATCTATAACCTAATCTATATAGTAACCTCTTATTACCTTAAAAACAACTTCTGCCTTAAAAAGCATCTTTAGATTCTTAAATAGTGTACCTTCTTTAGTCTTGCTTAAGAGAATTGTCTTCTTTTGCCTTATCTTAAATTAAAAGTTAGGAGTTTAGTTTAGGCTAGTAGAGATCTATAACCTAATATATATAGTAACCTCTTATTACCTTAAAAACAACTTCTACCTTAAAAAGCATCTTTAGATTCTTAAATAGTGTGCCTTCTTTAGTCTTGCAAATTGATACTAAGAACTGTATATATAGTAAACTCTTATTCTTTATAAAATTAAACCCTAAAACTATATATAGTAAACTTATGTCTACTCTAAATCTAGCCTCTAAAACTGTATATAGTAAACTTATATCTGTTCTAAATCCTACTACTAAAACTGTAAGAGGTAAACTTATGTTTATCTTAAAATTGTTACTAGAAACTATATAGAGTAAACTTATATCTATTCTAAATATTACTACTAAAACTATAAGGGGTAAACTTATGTTTGTTCTAAAATTGTTACTAGAAACTGTATAGGGTAAACTTATACCTATTCTAAATCTAATACTAGAAACTATATATAGTAAACTTGTGTTTATTCTAAAAGTATTACTGGAAACTATATATAGCAGACTTATTCTTGTTATATTAAAACAGATTATGCTATAGCCTTTATTTACTCTTCTTTTAAGACTGCAATAATTGCTCTTATAATACCTTAGTAGCCTAGTGTAGAGGGCTGCTGTGCCCTAATTCTAGTACACTCTTACAATTTTTCCTTGCTATCTTCCTAGCCTTATTACTAGTTTAGCAAGAACGCCTAGGACTACTTGTTCTAGGCATAACATTTTTATTTCTAGTACTACTGCCTCTAGTCTATATACACTAGCTAGTATTAAGAGTAATATCTTGTTATGTTAGAATCCTAGCACTAGCTTAATACATACTACTAACCTTATCTACACTAGCGTCTAGAAAGCTAGATATAGTTAAGTAAATAGTATTAGTATGTGTTAGTAAAGTTAGTCTAGATATAGCCCTTATAAAAGAGGGTATAGTAATTAGTACAGCCTCTTTTATATGCTCTATACTGTTAGTAGTTAGTCTTTCTATACAGAGGTAGTTACACTAGTAGTATATAGTGTTGTTTAGTATAATTTAGTTTAGATTAACCTAGTTATAATACTTGTATAACTAACTACTAGTAGTGTACAGAGGTAGCTATATTTGTTAAATAACTTAAGAGTATTAGTTAGCCTAGATATATAACAAGTAGTAGTATGTACTATTAGCATTTTTAAGTTACTTCCTAATATTTTAAATACAACTAACCTAGCTCTAATATAGTAGCTACTAAACGCTCTATCTACTATTAAAGTACTCTAAGAGTCTATGCCTTATCTAGAGTTAAGCAACAGACTATGCTATTTTAATCTAGTATATAGAATTAAACCTAGTATTCTTAGTGTAGAAGCTAGTTAGCTTCTGCATCTCTAGTTAAATATTATAGTTTAGCTAGTAGACCTTAGCAAATATAGAGTATAGCTTCTAGTTAAGGCGTGTAAATAGATGCCTCTTATACAGAGAAAGGTAAAAGAGAATAAATATAGTTATTCCTTCTATAGAACAAAGCTTCTTCTTATATAGCTCCTTTATTACCTGCGTTATGCTAGTTATATCTAATATTATAGGTAGTAGCAAAGTTAGTAAAAGGTTTTAATAGCATAGCCTTATATTAGCTATAGTAAAGTTAGATATTAGTAATCTGTTTAGTAGAGTAGGCATATTATACTAGTATAAGAGTGTAGTTAAAGCTAATAAGACTATTGCTAGAGTAGGATTTAACTACAGTTATATATTTTATTAGTATTTATTATTACTTATTACCTTGCTAGAAAGATAGACTAACATAGTTAGGGTCTAGTCTATATACATAGATATTGTAATAAATATATCTACTCTATATAAAACCTAGGCATGTAATACATACTCTGCTTAGGCTAGTACTATTAGTTATAGTTAACTTTACTCTTAAAACATTAACCTGTCTCTCTAATATAAGACTGTAATCTCTATACTATAGCTAATCTATCTGCTAACAGCGCTTGTTTATTGTTAGACTCTCTAGGTAACTCCTATTAATAAGGTAACTTCTACTACAATTATACTACATATAACTATTCTTAGCAATATCTGCTGTCTTTACTAGCATAGTCTTGTTTAACTTATATACTTTTATAATGTTTGTGCTTACTAAGAAAGAGCCCTAAATCTACCTAATAAACTACTTACCCTAGTAAGCTACTAGTACACTTTCTTAGTTAGTCTTACTACTAACACGCATAGCCTATAATAGTTAGTAGTATAACTTTCCTCTACCCTAGCATCTACTATTAAATTATTCTGTCTAGGTAAGGGTCTAATTTATTTAGAGTAAGGACATAATAACATTCTAGATAGCCTAGATATATAAGATAGCTAAGCTAATGTCTACTTTCTATGCCTATTGTTTGTATAAACTCTCTTATATAGCTTAGTATTACTAAGGTAAACTAGTACTCTTATATAAATTACCTGCTATAGTACACTACCTACCTATTCTGTCTAGCTTACCTAATAATACTTATACTATGTAGCTAGGACTTAGAGATCTTAAAAGTCTTAGTGTTTAGCTTATCTATCCTAACTATCTACTAATAGATGCTAAAGCTCTAGCTAATAAAGAGGGCTTTCTATATACCTAGTTTACTGTAATACAGCTGCAGATTACTTAGCTATAGTCTAATATTAACCTTTGCATAACTAAGTATAATACTGTTATTTCTTATAGTTAGGATTATAATAGCAAAGTTAGTAAGATAAAGGCTAACATTGTAACTATCTAGAAGACTCTTTAGCAGAAGTTAGTCTTCTTTAGATATATCTAAGCATTACTTAGGTCTTAGATATCTAATTATGTTACGCTATTAGATTTAGGAGCAATAGAGGAGATAGAACTATTATAAATAGAGAATAGCTAGCTGTAGTAATATAATATGTCTGCTACAAGCTCTACTACTAATATTTCTTCTACAGTAATAGTGCTAATTATGTTTATATTTATATTTACTAATTATAGCCTAGTATTGTTTACTTAATATATTAGTGTTCTACAACTTCTTACTTATAAACCTAATCTACCCTCTACACGCTTAGGTTTTTAACTAAACCTAGCACTTAGTTACCTAGCTAACACTTTTAGTAAACTATACATTGTGTTATTTCTATATACTATAGGCACTAGCTGTTCCTTGCTAAAGAATTATCTTCTTTCTCTACTAGTACTAGCTATTCCTTACTAAAGAATTGTCTTCTCTCTCTACTAGCACTAGCTATTCCTTGCTAAAGAATTATCTTCTCTCCCTACTAGCACTAGCTATTCCTTACTAAAGAATTGTCTTCTCTCTCTACTAGCACTAGCTGTTTGCAGAATAATATTGCCTCTAACTAATAAATTGCATATGTTAGAATTATAATAGGATATAAGATAAAAGTAAGTAAACATACATAACTAGGAAGTTTATAAAACTAGAGTCCCTTAATAGAATACGTAAGGCAGTCTAATTAATAGACTTATTCTAGGCTAGACTATTTGCACTAAGCTTATACCCTATAATAGGCACAGAAGTTAGAACATAGCCTAGTGCTACTATGCATTTTTATTAAGGGGGTTGTACCTGTGTTAAATACATAGCTTGTTCTCTTAGTAAGTAGCAAGGCTTCTTTTATTAACAGATATAAAATCTAAACTATTATTACTAAAGCATTATCTAAGTTTACCTAGGACTACCTCTGCCTACAACAACACTAAAGCTACTTTATTGCTTTTAGCTAGCTAGGACTAATAAGTATTAAACTGTTAGAAGGTACTAAGGTTACCTAGTAGCTATGCAGCAGCATTCTATAATAAGTAACTATAGCTTTTACTCTATACTCTAAAAAGTAAGAGAGAGTAAAGTTAATTCTAAAGCTTATATAATAAGACTGTTAAGGGTAAGAGACTAACTACGCTCTTAAACTATTAGATAGCTAATATATACACAACTAAAGTTATAACAAGGCAGATACTTAAAGAGGGTAAGAAATGTATATAGTAATATGTTTTAATACTCTTGTTCCTGTTTCTAGTAATAAGGGTATTAATTAAATAAAGAGTAGTCTTAGTAGATTATAAGTATAACAGATAGACAAGGTAGAGAGAGAATATTGTTATACTATAGACCTTGTGTCCTCTAACCTAGGAATAAGCTTGTTTATATACTTAGAAAGCCTTAGCACACTTATCCTTATTACTCCTAACTATAACAAATAGAGGCCTAGCAGGTATTAGAGTAACTAAATCTGCTAGTATGTAAACCTATAAATTCTAAGTCTAGTAATGTATATAAGGAATAGGTCTAAATATGCAAAACTCTATCTACAAAGGCTTTAAAGAGGCACTTACACTCTGTAATAGCTATACTAACTAATTTCCTATTTCTCTATAGTGCTATGTAGCGCTGCCTCTTAAATATAATAATTATTTAGCTACTAGTATTTTAAGGACGCTCTACCTATAGGTAGGTTTATTATAAGGTAGAAGTGTTCTAGTTTCTTAAAGGCGTAATAAGTACTATTATTTTCTCTAGATTATAAGAAAGAGTAAGTAAAGCCCTAACTTAAACTATAGAAGAAGTAGATATAGCCTAAGCATTGCTCTTAATCTACTAAATAACTTAAATCTAATTATTGCTTATAGACGTGCCTGTCTAGAGTAATAGTATTAATCTCTGCTTACAAAACCTTAAGTACCTAACACTAGAGGTAAACCTTAGTAATAGTAATAGCATACCTAGTAATAATTCTTATAGTACCTAAATGTTTAAGTATAGGTTTAACTTAAGAAGTGTATATATACCTTTAACTTTTACTGCTAATAAGTATATAGCTCTAACCTAGCTAATGTCTAGGTCTAGTTTTATAGTAGTTAAGTTTAACTTAAGTATAAGGCGCTGTTATACTTATGTTCTATTAGACTGCTAATAACTTAGTATATGTGTAGATTATGTAATAAGCCTCTTTAAGTAGTTTAGGTGTAAACTAACATAAGCTATAAAGCATAACTTACTATAATTACTAAAAGTAAACACTATAGAGTATCTTAAACCTAAGAAGTATATAACTAGAGTAGATATAGCTAATATATAATAAGAGAGAGAGAACTGTAAGTATAGTACTATATGCTAAAGTATAAGATCTAAGCCTAAGAGAGCGTTGCTTAGAGTAGAAGACAAAGTTAACTACTCTAGTAATAGCTTGCTACTAAAGGCACCTAGTTGCCTATTATGCTTTAATAACCTAGGTAGTGTCTAGGCTACTTCTATATACTACGCTAAAGTTACTATTATGTTAATATTACTAAGTAGGTACTATGTATATTAGCACAAATAGTAGTAATATAGGAATGTTTATATTACTATAATTGTGTAGGTATATATACTAGGCCTTTCTCTAACAACTTAGCTAAATAGATAGTGTATTTTAAGGTGTTTTATAGTGTTTAGCAGAGTCTTTCTTAGTTCTAATTAGAAGTACTTCCTAGTGTTAAGTAACTAGAGTAACTAGTAGGGTCTTAGGTAACTAGCGTAGTCTTTAGTAATAGTGTATATAGAAGCGTCCTATAGTGTTTAGCAGAGTCTTTTTTAGTCTTAATTAGAAGTACTTTCTAGCGTAGTTATATATAGTTAAGTTATAAGTAGGTCTGTAAGAATCTAGGTATAGTTAGTATAACTTATTAGTTTAGAGCAGGTATACTTCTTAGTAATTACAACATGCTACTAAACTAACTTTACTATTATTACTCTGTGTTAACTAAAGCTTGCATATTACAACCTTCTAGAAGATAGACTTATATAGGAAAGAGTAAGACAATACTAGCAGTTCTGTTAGCTAGCATAGAGCTCTATACAGCTTTTAGCAGCACAGTTAGCAATTGCAGGCTTAGTAGCTATAGTATTAGTAGAAGAAAGTTTTTGCTCTAGCAAAGCTCTATTATCTAGGTAGTTAGTAAGTAAGTTGTGTTTACCTTTATTATAAGCTAGGCAGAGCATAGCGCAGTGCCTATACTACTAAATTTATAGCTAGAGCGCACGTACCTATTATATTATAGTATTTAGATTAGATTAGTTAAAGACTCTTAGAGGTAATACTAGTAAGTTGTAGGTTACTATTAGGTGCAATACTAGTAGGTTGTAGGTTACTATTGTTTAGTAGCTAGTAAGACAGTAATAAATCTGTATGTTTTTACACACTAATAATATATAGAGCACTTAATTAGTTAACCTATAAATACCTCTACTTAGATTCTATATATATACTCTGCGTTTAGTGTAACTATTCGCAAGCTTTAGAAAGCAAATACTCTTATACCTTAGACTTTAATAGTTTAAGTAATTCTAAGCATACTATATTCTGTAATGCTTTAACTAGCAAACTACATTCCTTCTTTATTAGGTAATAGTGCTCTTCTATCCTAACGTCCTTAGCTGCGCTTTCTGCTATCTATTGTTTATACTATTTTTTTTTGCTTATTAGATATGTATTACTAGAGAAAACTATGCATATTAACTTCTCTTAGCTCTAGATCTAACTTAAAGCTCTGCCTTCTTATAAACAGTATTAGAAAGTACTTATTCTAAACTAGCTAGCGCAGATACACTAGTTTAGTGTTAAGTTAGGCTTTGTACTTATTAAAGAGTTTTCTAAGGCTAATACTAGTGCTTATTTTCTAGTCTTCTTTAATATAGATGCTAAACTTATTTAGACTTATAAGCTACCTTATCCTCTTATTATTAGAGTGCGCAATATAGTCCTTAGTATATGTTCTAAGTTAGAAAAGAATAAGAGCCTAAAGCATAGCATTTCTTCTAAGGCCGATGTTGCTATATACTACCTTAATCTTGTTCACTTTAACGTGTGTATTATACTAGAGTAACACTACTACTACCTTAAAGCTAGCTAATCTATTATTACTACTGCAAACTTTAGTAAGGTATAGGTTACTGTAATTAGATTTATATTTAAGAAAGATTAAAGCAAGAGTTTCTAATAAGTCTACTATTTCTTTAAACAATAGGCAGAACTAAGAGTAGTTCTAGCTAGTTTAATCCTAACTATAGATTACATTCTTAGTAAACTCTCTTATTACTGCTTTGTTTGTTAGGGATAAGCTCTTACACTTAGTAGGCAATAGCTGCCTAGTTAGGGTTATGCTCTTATTACTAAAGGGGTTTAACAGCCTAACTATGCTTAAGGAAGGTAACACTAGGCTATACCTTAGTTGCAAAGCCTTAGTAGACTAGAGCAAAGTGTACAGCCTATATATAGGTACTTTTAAAGGCGTCTTACTTATCTTTAGCATATTAAATTAGATAGAGGATAGAGTTGCTTAGTTAATTACTGTTCTTACTATAAATTTATATGCAGTAACTCTACTAGTGTTCTTAACTATAGCTTTTAACTCTTTATGTTTCTCTATACTAATTAAATCCTTATTTAAACCTACCTCTGTGCTGCATGTAAAGATAATAGCTAGTACTAATAGCTAGGATACGCTTAAATAGCAGTTAATTACCTAGTTAACTTAACTACTCCTGCCTATTATAATTTATACTAGAATCTAACTAATTACTAGGGTTAATAGACTCCTTACTATTACTGCTACTAACAGCACGCTATCTACTTATATAGTTCCTGTTATATCTATATATTAAGAAACTGCAATATATTATATATATATTAATGTTATAGTATGCTTTACTGCAGATATAATAGTACTACTAGATACAATATTATTACTACTTTTCTACTACTATTTATACTCTATATAACAGGTATAAAAAAAGTTATATACTAATGCTTATACGTCTTAAAGACATAATATAAGGTATCTAGAGCAGTATATAAGAGGCACTATAAGAAGTGCTAAGACTATAGTATTCTTATCCTTACTAAAGAGCTCTAGATAGAAATGCTACGCATATAGAGGAGAGATTATACAACACTACTAAACAATAACTTAGTTTTAAGCTTAATAGATTTAGACACTAGTACTAGTTCTAACATAGATAATCTAATCCTTTTACTATAAGCGTAATATTGCTATAAGTCTAAAGAAGTAAATAAATAAGGTGTGTACTATTACTTATAGGCTAAGTTCTTGTCTAACGTTCTAAGGCACTTAGAACTACTAACTGCTAATAGAGGAGATTAATACGTACTAGAGTCTAGGATAAGAGCAGATAAAAAGGATTAAGGAAGTCCTTAAGAAGAAGTACAATATTAATATTAGTAACCTTATATTATAGGCTAAACACAAACTTAAGATAATATTTATAGATAAGCTTTAGCTAGAGTACTACTATATATACCTTAATAGGTGTATTGCGTTTACTAGTAACTACGCTTAGAAAGTATTCTGTCTAGAATATAAAAGTAGACATTACTTTAACAGCATAGATAAGGCTGTAAGATAATAGTAGTATATACCTCTAATACCTTAATTACTTATCTAGTATATAGATAAAGATTATATAAGACAGCTCTGCGTTTATAAAGAGAAATTTGTAATAGATAATCTACCTATAGATATTAAAGATGTTTTTAATAGGGCGTAGTTTTGCATATACTGCTTTTAGAGCTATTTTCACAACACACGTAACCTAGTGTTACGCCTATCTCTTAATAGCATAGGCTAAGTGAAGAACTAACTATATAGACTTAAGCTTACGCTAGTTATGTTGTTTAATCTCAACCTATATCCTAGCATCTATAACAAAGAACAGAACTTACTTACCTTCTTACTTATTCTACAGTCTTTTATAGTAAGTAGGATTAATACTTAGTTATACCTTCTACTATAGAAGCTTTAAAATCTGTAAACTAGCATCTCTTATATATAGGATACGTACTTAGAGCAGTGTTTTACTCTTAAAGCATATATTATTCTAGTTACTAGTATTTAGTACTTTGTACTATGCAAGATATATCTAACATATATATAGGTAACAGCCTAGCTATTACAAATATTATAGGCATAAAATTACTAGGTAAATCTAAAGTAGAGTGCTGTATATATAGTTATGTTAGTACGCTCTATAATAAGAAGTACTACTATCTAAACAGAAACACTATTTACTTAAGCCTATAACCTAATCTTCTACAAGTAATAAGACAGGTAATATTACTATAATATACTACTACCTAGGCTGCCTATAGAGAGCTTTAGCAAGATAATAGTATTATATATAGATCTGCACTTCTAAATATACCTACTATACACTTCTTTTACAGTTTTCCTATTAATATTATACACTGCATATATATAAATATACCTAGTTACTTATATAATCTCTAGGATATAAAGTTAAAGAAGAGTAGAGGTATTATAGTGCGCAGTATAACAAAGTCCTACTAGATTTCTATTAATAAAGGCATTAAAAACTCTAAAGAGAATATTCTAATATATATATGTTAAGCGCTTTAACTTATATTACAACACAGGACGTTTATATCTACTAACTAGCTATTCTTTTTTTAGTGCTATAGCGCGCCTGCTATATATAAATCTCTGCTGCCTGCATATGCTAAAAACTTTCTGCAATATAGAGAGATTCTTTACCTAGCTTAACAGCAGAGCTATAGCGCTACTAATATTAATAAGGTAAGGCGCATTTATATAGAGTTTGTTTAGTAGTATAAGTGTATATATTATAATAACAACCTAAACTAGCTATAGGCGTGTACAATCTAAGTCTACTTCTTATTATATATTGCAGACTACATTATAGATTTTAGGTTGCTAATATACTACTAGTAGTTTATAATAAAGAAGTTTATAGAATCTTTTAGGATAATTACTTTATCTCTCTTACAGAAGTATTAAAGTGTCTAGATTAACCTTATTACCTTTAAATATATCTGCTATACAAACTTTGTACAGTATGTATAAGCACTAACTAATAATATAGATCTCTCTAACTAGAGTAAAATTAGCCTCTTATACCTAACAGGCAAGCTGCTCTCTTAAGAATAGTAGGCTTAGCTCTAAAGATCTGCAGCCGAACGTTAGTAGAAACATACTACTATATTGCCTAGCAATATAGTAGTATATACTGCGTACTATCTAAGTAATAACAACCTTATTACTACTATTAAAAGTAAGAAGAGAACCCTTTACTAGTAGCATAGAGCTTATATTATATACGCACATAACGCATTACTAGAGACAGCGCAAGAGCAAGGCAATCTGTATTTTACAGTTATTATCTACTTCCTTCTAGATTCTACTAACAGCAGCAGGTAGGTATATGCTAAAAAGCTAACTATGTTACTAATAAGAAAGCGTTACTCTAATAGATAGTGCCTGCTAGCTGTACTATATAAAATACTTAGATTTAGCGCTCTATTTACCTACTAGTAGAGCACTAACAACTTTCTGTAGATACCTATAAGTAACATTATTAACTTAGTAGAGATTATTACTACTTATAGTAAATAAGGGCAGTAGGAGACTAAACATTATTAGATTATTAACTAGCGCAGGCTTATAGAATTAAACCCTAGCTAGAGCTCTACTACTACTACTATACTTTATTCTAAATAAAAAAGCAGAACTAGACTAATATACTCTCTACTAAAACAGTTCCTATTATAGAAACCTGCTATTCTAAGCACTATTATATTTGCTTTCTGCTACTATTTCTAGTAGCATAAAAATAAAAAAGAAGAGCAGAAGTTTGCATGTCTTAGGTCTTCTATTCTTATCTAGAAAGCCTACTAAGATAGTTATATAAATATGCAATAGCTAACTCTTTGTATATTAAAACACCTCTGCTACTATTTCTAGTAATATATAGGTAAAAAAAGAGTGCAGAATAGTGTATATATTAGGTTGTTTATTTTTATCTCTAAAACTAACTAAAAAGGACATATAGATATAAAATAGCTAACTCTCTTTAGATTAAAACATTTATAAGAGGCATTATATCTATTAATTCTACTAGCTTCTTTCTATTAAAACCTCTATATAATATAAAAAGTTAGTAATAACTGCAACATGCTGCTGTTACTATTATCTAACAGAAACTTTAGACTAAAAGAAAAGTCTATTTGCAAAATATTGCGGTTTCTACCCTGCTAAAGTATTTAGAGCTAACTAAGCTAGTATCTAAAACCTTAATACATGTAGCTCTTCTTAGAAGTTTACCTTTGTAGCTCCTGTTTACCTTTATAAAGAGTTTTTAAAGTAAAACCTAATTTTAGTTACTACTCTTTAGCCTAGACTAAAAATAGAAATCTAGTACTTTATAAGTGCAGTTTCTTCTCTGTTAGAACACTAAAAAAAGACAAAAATGTATTTAAAGCTATTTATACTAGAAGACCTTTCCTGCTAAAGTTAATAGTCTAAACCCTTATTAAGACTAGAGGAGAAATATGTTTCTAACACTTTAAGCTGTATTAAATCCTCTAAAACACACATACTTAAAGATTATAGTACTCTACTTCTGCTTTTTTAACTAGCTTAAAATTCTTTAAAACCTAAGCACTTAAGCTTTATAGTGCCTTACCTCTCTAAAATCTACATGCTAAAGGCAGATAGTACCTTACTTTGCTATAATTTACACACTAAACTCTTATAGCGCCTTACTTCTACCTCTTTAAACTGTTAAAAATAGTTTAAAATTAGCTTTGCTTAGAGTATATAGTGTCTTGCTTCTACTCTTTAAGCAGCTTAAACCTCTTTAAAACTAGGTCTACAGAGTATATATAGTGTCTTACTTCTACCTCTTTAAACTGCTAAAACTAGTTTAAAGGATCTAGTAAAGCTTTAAAAAGTTATACTAAAGCTGTTATATTCTGTCTTCTAATAAACCTAAATACTTAAAATATTAAAGAGACAGATTTAAAAAACATAGTTAAAGTTACTAATAGTTCTTAGTTTGTTTTCCTACAGTTTTAATATCTGCTTATATAGTAAGGCCTTTAAAAATTATACTTAAAGCTGTTATATTTTGTCTTCTAATAAACCTAAACACTTAAAGTATTAAAGAGATAGATTTAAAAAATATAGTTAAAGTTACTAATAGTCCTTAGTTTGTTTTCTTATAGTTTTAATATCTGCTTATATAGTAAGGCCTTTAAAAATTATACTTAAAGCTGTTATATCCTATTCTCTAATAAACCTAAATACTTAAAGTATTAAAGAGACAGATTTAACAAACATAGTTAAATTTACTAATAGTCCTTAGTTTGTTTTCCTGCAGTTTTAATATCTGCTTATATAGCAAGGCCTTTAAAAATTATACTTAAAGCTGTTATGTTCTGTTTCTTAATAAACCTAAATACTTAAAGTATTAAAGAGACAGATTTAAAAAACGCAGTTAAAGTTACTAATAGTCCTTAGTTTGTTTTTCTGTAGTTTTAATATCTGCTTATATAGTAAGGCCTTTAAAAATTGTACTTAAAGCTGTTATATTCTATTCTCTAATAAACCTAAACGCTTAAAGTATTAAAGAGATAGATTTAAAAAACGCAGTTAGAGTTATAAGTAGTCCTTAGTCTGCTTTTTAACTATTATAGTCCTGCTTAAGACCTATCTTTTCTAGCTAGACTAAATAAGCAACTGCTTATAGTATACAAAACATATTTTCTGTATAGGTTTTTGCAAACGTGTAAATTAGCTGTAAAAAATACCTATTATATAAAACCTGTTTTTGCTCTAGAGATAAAACCTACACTTTGCATATTTGAAATACCTATATATTTAGCATATTTTTTACCTGCATTTTTTAGGTATAAGCCTATCTAAAATCTAGGAGAAAAATCCGATTTGTGCGGTTTAAAAAAACCTAACCTGCTTACTGTAGTAATTGTTATTATTAGTATTCTCTAGAAGTTAACTTTAATTACGTTAAAGTAAATATTAGGTCTACTACCTCTAAACTGTTTGTACGTAGAGCTAAGAACCTAATTAAATAGCAGGGGTAGTGTAACTATATAACCTAAGGGAATTACTCTGCTATTTTAGTAATAATTTGCCTTTTCTAACCTATAAAAATATTCTTTTCTTTTAAGTACTAAATAGTGTACTACTCTTCTAGAGAGAGATTCTAACATTTAAATTGCTTACTTAGTACTATTATATGTTATTAAAATATAGACTAGATAATAGAGCTAATATATAAGTTAGTTTAAAACTAGTTAACTTTTAAGTACACTAGTACTCTCTAGTACGCTAGTAAATAGGTATAGTATACTACAGAGTATAGTAGGTGTAGAGTAGAAGCTGTATAGACTAGTAGTAGAGGTAGAAGAAAGTCTATATAGACTAGTAGTAGGTGTAAGGTAGAGGCTGCACAGGCTAGGAGTAAAGGCAAAGTAGAGGCTGCATAGGCTAGAGGTAGAAGCAGAGTAGAAGCTATATAGACTAGTAGTAGAGGCAAGATAGAGGCTGCATAGACTAGTAGTAGAAGCAAAGTAGAGTAGAGTAAAGTAGAGGTAAGTAGTGTACTTATCTTAGTCCTAGTGTTAAATATATATATCTAATATAAGTAGTAAAAGTACTAGAGAACTAGTGTAAGGTAAGTAATAGTTATTATAGCTATGTATTATAGTTACAGTTTATTATAGTTATAGTAAGAGATAGTTATTATAGCTATTTATTATAGTTATAGTAAGAGATAGTTATTATAGCTATTTATTACAGTTATAGAGAGAGGAAGTTATAACAGCTATTTATTACAACTAAAAATCTAGAATTTACTAGTACTGTATCAGCTTAGCTCTTTTCTAAGGTCTTGCTTCTTGCTAAGATAGTGTTACTAGAGGCTCTTCCTTAGTACTACTGCTATTATCTTCTACTTCTATAACCTCTTTATCTTTACTTATATAATTATCTATATCTTTACTTAAACAAACCTCTGTATTAGTACTAGAGTAATTCTCTATATCTGTACTAGGACAAGTAGGTGGCTTAAAAAGATCCTCTACCTTATCTATTTTAGGGCCTCCTTCCCTCTTCTTTCCCTCTTGCTACTGCTCTAGAGAGAAATAATTCTTAAGAATTATAATCTAGTGTATCTTTATAGCCTTAAGCCTACACTATTAATCTCTAATTATATCTCTTACAGTGTTAAATACTTACTTAACTCCTACTTCTATAAGTAGTACTAAAAGTACATCTTTTACTATATAAGTAAGTTGTAGGTAATTTATAGTATTTGTCTTCTACTATTCTAGCAGATTAAAGTTTTCTACTAGTTAAACAGGAGGCGTACTAAGATAGGCCTTACTTTTCTACTAAGTTTAATACCTATTCTTATTAAATAAACCTAAGCTTAAGAAGCTCCTGCTAGCTTGCTAGGTAGTTCTTGCTAGCCTTTAGAACTAATTATCTTCTCTAAATTACTAAGAAAGAGTGTTTTATACTACTATAGAGCTACTAGAACTAATACTGTTATAACGCGCTATATAGTTAAAGAATTAGTCTTAGTATATATATTTGTCTTAGGAGTTCTAGGTGTTATCCTAGGCAGATAGTTAGTAGAGAACTGTAATAACTAACTGTAATAATTTTACTTTATACGTAGTAAGCTTCTAAATAAGATCTAAGATAGTTATATAGTTAAATAAGAAACCTTAACTCTTACCTGTTCTTAAATAGTACTTAGATAGATTTACAGTACCTATTTCTGCAGCTACCTTTACAACTCTAAGCTATTCTAAGTTATTAGCTTAACTAAAGTTGTTACTAACTTTATAGATTATCTAATCTAGGTAATTAAACAGTTAGTTGTATATTATCTAAATAAATAGAATTTACAGTCTTTAAGTCCTACTTAGAGAGTTAGTTACTTTTTTAAATTATTATAGCATTTTTATAACAGCCTATAGGTACTGCTACTTAGTTACTATAAGTTAAAGTTTCTTAAAGTCTTTAAAATTAGCTTCTGCTCTCTTAATATAAGTAGAAGTATACTCTTTGTAACTAGTAGCCTTAAGTACAATTTCTTGCTCTAGCTATTTATTAATATAAGGCTAGAGCTTAAGTACACGCTTATATATATTATATATAGAGTTCTACCTAGTCTTAATATCTTAGATAACTAAAAGTTGTTTATTTGCTAGTAAATTACTCTGTAGTATAAGAAATCTCTTGAATTATGATAGTAAAATGTCTATTGCAATACAGATAGCTTAGATCTGTATAGCACTTAGAATGTAATAAATATATATATCAAAGAATAAATACCTTATAGAAAGAGTTTAGAACAAATATATTCTTAGCAATGCCTTAAATATAATGTCTTTATAGTCTTTCTATATTCTCTATCTCTTCTAGTATATTAAGCCTAAGATATAATATAATATCTTACATAATAAGGTTGATAATATATACAAGACAAGAGATAGTATTCTCTTCTTTATCCTAGGTAATATTACGCTCTTCTAGCAACTCTTATAAGGACTATGCTAAAGTGCTGTTATTACTTATATTATTACAACAAACACCTAACAGACATCTTAATATTTTAGTTCTCTGTAGAAATTAGAGAACTTACTATACTATAGAAGAGCTAGTATATTTTCTATATATTAGAATAAAGTCTAAAAGAACTTCTTATAGTTTCTAGCTCTTGTTAATATAGTAGCCCTTAATAGCTAGAAAACTTAGGTAATTGCTTACTATCTAGATATCTAATCTAATAAATAGTTTAGTACTTAATCTAAGATCCTAGAGAAGTCTGTCTTTAGCAGCCTTAAACTAAGCTTAGAACATCTAGCTAAATTTATAATAAGTAATTATTACAGCTTTAGGCCTAAAGAAGCAGATAGAATATTAGAATAATAGATGCTTAACTGCTTAAAAAGAGATATTGTTGTTAATAATAAAGTAAACAAGCTCTTCTTTAAAAGCTAGATAAGAGTATTCTAGAATAGTAGAAGACTAATTCTAGTTTCTTTAGCGTGTAGTGTGTAGACATAATTAGAGGTCTAGTAAAGTATAAGTAGGACTTTTAGTTTCTCTATAAGCTTAAGTTTTAAGGTACTAGAGTAGGTACTTTATCCTAACAGCTTTTATAGCTAGGTACTAGAGTGCTTAGCTATAGTTATAATAGTAAACGTGTAAGTAACTATCTTCTATCTTAGCAGCTTCTCTATAGTGCTTCTAGACTTTGCTAAAGGAAGATAGAGTATTCTAATTTAGTTTTCTGCTAGTAGGATTACTTCTCTATGTTATGCTTCCCTACTACTTATCTTAGGCTGTAACTTACTCTTAGTAATCTAGGTCTGTAGAACGCAGCTGCTTAAGAAGAGATACTAGACTTAGAAAAGCACCTTTAATAAGTTAATAAGCTAGAAAGGTATTAGATAAAAGGATTTTAGGTAGACTAGAGTAAAAAGACTCTAAGTTTAGAAATAGTAATACTATATATATAATAAAAAGCTGTAAGAAATTTGTATAACAAGCTTAGAAGTAAAAAAGATATATAAATTACTTTATAGAAGGCTTAATAGAAAAGGAAGCTATAACTCTAAAGATATAAGGTTTAGAAAAAGCGCTAGTAATTATCTACAGAATAAGAGCTAACTATAGATTTAATTTACTGTACTAAGTTATTAGTTAGGTAGAGATAAGGAAATTTAAGATATAGATGTCTAAGAAGTCTATGTAATAGGCATTAAATATGTTAATTAGCTATAATACTAGGCTATAATACTAGAGGCACATCTATCTTAGTTACTTTCTATCTCTATCTTCTTATTATTATTATCTGCCTTATCTGCCTTATCTGCCTTATTTATTGCCTAGTAGAACTGCTTATTAGTCTTATACTTATTTAGCATAGACTAAAGATACTCTTTAAGCTTAGTATTAGATTCTTAAATCTCTTTTTTACACTTATTTTTATTATAAGCTGTAATATACAGGTAGTAGCCTATAAGCTAAATATTACTATCTATCCTATTTAAGAGATCTAGAGGATTAGTTTCCCTAATATAATTAGGAAGTAGATATAATAATAGGATGTAATAACTTACTTCTAGTTGTTATTAGTTACAATTGATATACTCTTTAGCAATATCTAATCTTAGAAGGTAATCTACTCTTCTTTCTCTTTCTTACTCTTAAAAGTGTTACTTATAAGCTTTTAAAGACTCTACTTATACTCTTGCTAAAGTAGCTTCTTAAGCACGCTGCCTTTAGAAAAGAGCTGTTTTTTGCTTTAGCTTTAGGTTTAGAGAGTGTTACTAGTTACTAGCTTATCTATAGTAACTTCTCTATAGTTACTAAGAGCTATCTAGTGTGTATAGAGATTAATTTTATACTTTAGACTATTCTACTTCTTATAGACAGCCTTTAGCTTATTTTAAAGCTACTTAGCTATTAAGAGTTAGTACACGTTTATAATAAGAAGCTGTAATAACTTACTACTAGTACCTAACTTAAAGCGTTATTAAGCAACATCTTCCTTAGCCTTAGCTACTATTACAGCTTATATTTTAAAAGCTGCTAACTTGTAAGCTAGTAGTAGTTGCAACTTTGTTCTAGCTTAGAATTTTACTAACTAGTTAGTATTCTCTGCCTTCCTAATAGCTAACTTCTCTCTAGTAAGGCTTATAGCTCTGTCTCTTTACTTAATTACGTAGGCACTATTACTAAGTTTACCTTTAAACAGGACTATAGTGCTAATCTTTTAGCTAGCAGATTTAGCTTAGCTTTAAGAGTTAAGAACATAATTAATCTTATTATTCTAAGAGTAGAACCTCTAGTATTATTAGCGCTAACTGTTATAATAGGCTGTAATAACTACCTAGATAAGCTTATCCTACTCTTTAGCAGTAAAGCTAGGTAGTATACAAGTGCCTATAGTAATTACTAAAGTTATTATCTTATCTTCTTCCTTCTTCTTAAAATCCTTAGGCTTAAGATCTATAGTGCTAACTATAATAGAGGCCTATTATAACATAGTGCTTCTATAGAAAGAGTAGAGTAGTATAGTAGTATAGGCGTATAGCAATATTAGTAGTTATGTTATAGTACTAGTAAGCTCTAGGTAAGTGTATTTTACTAGATAGTATATAATTAAGGCTTTTTATCCTGCTAGCACCAACACAACAGTATTTTTTTATAATAGTTACAATATTGCGTATATAGCTCTAATCTTAATATATATAGTGTTAGAAGAATACGTATAGCATTTTTATGCTACCTATAAGTTTTTATAGATTATTATGATAGTCTTCTCTATACATAGGCGTTGCAAGTCCTCTCTATATATGCTAGATTTTAGTGTTCTTATACTAGGCAGCAGCTCTACTAGGTGTAAACTTAAATATAAACATTAAAATTTGCTTAGTGCTATAAACTACTACAGATTAGCGAATATTTATTACATTAGGTTAAGAATAGAATAAGACAACTTCTTATATTTAGCTCTATAAGCTAATAAGTTATTACAGATTTCTATTACAGGCTTAGAGTTCTAGCACGCTGCTAATAGATATACTAAATTTAAGTACTTATAATATAATAATCTCTAGTAGTGCACAAACTTCTGCACGCGTATTAACTAATTTAACTATTAATAAATTCTACTTTAACCTTCTTTTACCTATAACTACACTTTTCTTCTATAACTATACTACTATAGATAACTACACTACAACAACTCTTCTATACTAGCTCTTTATTATTACAGCCTTCTATTATAGTTAGCGCTATAGCTAGAAGCTGCCTAAACAAAGCAAAGCTAACCTAAGGTAAAGGTAATGCTAGAACTAGCAGTAAAGCACCTAGAAAATAGCTTACTACTAAGGCTGCCTATAAGGGACCTCTTACAACACCTATAATAGTTAGAGCTAAGCGCTGTAATAAATCTAGCAGTAAGTTATTATAGTCTTTTATTATATTTAGTTACTAATTCTACTATAGCTATTACGCTTTAAGAAATCTATTAATACTAGAAGTCTACTAACATAATTATTCCTAAGGTAGTATTCTTACGCCTAGTTTATAAAATTGTGTAAGATTACCTAACTAGTATATAGTTTAGAGCTATAGCCCTAGAGGCTATTTAGAAAGCTACTAAATCTTTTCTTATTAGTATCTTTAAAGGTATATAAAAGCTCTATATTAGGAAAATATAGCTAATATAAACAAATATTAACTTAAATGCTATTTATACTAAGTAGGTAACTATAATAAGCAAGAACGTGTCTCTAGCTAGGTAATACTATAAAAAGCTTCTTACTTAAACTATCTAATTATTTAGATATGCGAAGTTAGTTTATGCTTATATATAGGTACTCTAGGTTCTTATATAATTAGATTGTTTAATATACACACTTGTATATAATCTATTATTACTACTATAATAAATGTGTGTAATAAATCTTCAAACTCTATACTCTAAATTAGAAGTAAAGAAGTAGCTTCTTAGGTATATATATACTATTACGTAATGTACCTAACCTCTACTACTAGTCTATACAGCTCTAACTCTACCTCTACTGCTAGTCTATACAGCCTTTACTCTACACCTACTTCTACTATATATAGACTCTACTCTATACCTACCTCTACTATATATAGACTCTGCCTTACACCTACCTCTACTATATATAGACTCTACCTAACATTAACTCTCTTAGCAAGAGGTTAGCATAGGTAGAGGTTAGGTAGGGCTAGAGTACCTTACGTAATGTACCTAACCTCTACCTAGGCTGTACTTATTTACTAGCCTACTCTCTAGATCTATAGTTAAGAAAGACTCTACTACTACTTATATCTAAAGCCTACTTTTTCTTAGTTAGAAGAGATACTATAGAGAACTCTAGACTAGCTAAAAGTAAAGTAACTTAGTAAAGACTAAGAAGGTAATAAATAAATCTTCTAAGAATATAGATACTATTATTTAAAGTAGAGCATATGCTTTATAGCCTAGCTGCTTAGTAATTTTCTAGTTATAAAATAAGCAACCCTGTAACTACCTCTAAGCTTTATTTAGTAAAATTATAGAATTTTAATATTTCTATATATATATATAAGTAGGCTTTATATATATAAAACAGATAGACACTAATATTAGCCTAATAGCTAACGCCTTAGAGAGCTATTATAGAGTAACTTATTCTAGGTTAAGCCTAGTATAAATAGTCTCTTATACTAGATTAATACCTAGTATAATATAGTATATATTTAATTACGTATCTCTATTACTAATTATACTATTACTACTTATATTATTACCTTATCTTTTAGTGCACCTTGCCTTAGAGCCTAATATTCTATTTAGTATTACACTAAGAGAAAAAGTAGTAAAATTCTATAATAAGTATTATACTCTAACTCTTAGTAGAAGAATTAACTCTAAAGCTAAGGAAAGATACTTTCTTTATATCTATAAGCAAACCCTCCATAATAAGGCCTTAGGAGCTCTAGCATAAAACGTTTAGAGGCACTTAGGATATATTATCTAATAATATATTAAACAAGCTCTAGATCTAGCTTCTACTATCTAGCATAAGGCTAACTAGGCTATACTAGGCTTACGCTGGCAAATAGGTACAGCGTGCTACAGGATATAGTAGGGGTAGGAGAGAAGCTGCATAGACTAGTGGTAGGTGTAGGGAAGGAGCTGCATTAACTAGGTGTAGGTGTAGGGGAGAGGCTGTATTAACTAGAAGTAGGGGCAGGATAGGGGCTGTATTAACTAGTAGTTGGGGCTAGGTAGGATAGGGGGTACCTAACTGTGATAATTATATGTAATATTACTTAGATCTCTTAGATCTCTCGGATCTCTTAGATAGGATAAGAATTAATCTAATCTAACTGGCTAGATCTCTCTTAGATCTCTTAGATCTCTCTTAGATCTCTCGGATCTCTTAGATAGGATGAGAATTAATCTGATCTAACTGGCTAGATCTCACTTAGATCTCTTAGGTCTCTCTCAGATCTCCTAGATGAGTTGGATCCCTCTATTACCTAATGTACCTAACACCTACTACTAGTCTGTGCGGCCCCTCTTCTGCCCTTACTCCTGCTATATATAGAGCCTGCCCTACACCTACCTTAACTACATGTAGACCCTGCCCTACACCTACCTCTACTACATGTAGACCCTGCTCAGCCCTAACCCTCTTAGCAAGAGGTTAGCGTAGGTAGGGGCTAGGTAGGGGTAGGGTACCTCACGTAACGTACCTAACCCCTACCTAGACTGTACCTATTTGCTAGCCTAACTAGGCTATAATAGTAAATAATATTCTAATAGTTAATAAAGTAGACTAGAAGCTTAAAGAGTTAGAAGCTTAGTATAAGAAAGCTATAAAGCTCTACAAAGTAGCACGCCTTTAGAAAGTATAGGCTAAAAATCTTACAGGTAATATAAATCTATTATAAACTACCTATAGTAGTATCTAACTTGCTATAATAGTTCTAATAGTATTAATAGTAGGCTTACTATACTTAGAGCTGCTATATATATTTATAAAGTATAACTATATAGACTATAAGTACTAGAGGTATAATTATAAGTAATACTTTAAAAAACTATCTACTAACTTCTTATAAAAAGAGTAGAAGGTAAATTTTACTATATAATACTTTTTAGAAACTATAAAGAGTCTATAGAAGGTATATTAAGCTAATTAGCTATAGTTATCTCTATTATAGGCACTAACCTAAGTAACTATAAAAGTAGTTATACTAGGTTCTCTAGGCACTCTCTTAGAAAGAAGGTAGTAGGTATATAAGGCTTCTAGTAAGGCCTGTATACCTACTTATAGTAACCTAATAGAGCTGTTAGATTATATAAGGCATTACTAAGAGAAGTTTAGTAATATATATAGCCTAGCACTATAAGTAATAGAATATATCTATATATTGCTTAAAGATATCTAGAAGCAGCTCTTTATATACTTTGTAGAGAGAAGAAAAACTTTTACGCAGGTAGAAGAGGCTACTAACTAGATCTTTTACTAAAGAACCTCTTCTTAGAACTTTAGGAGTAAAAAGCCTTAGAAGAAATATAAGAGTAGAAGAAATAGCTCTAAGAGTAAAAGAAGATCTAAAGAGGCTTCTAAGGAGTTAGAAGAGAGAAGCTTAAGTTATTATTACTATAAGTATACTAAAAGCAGAAAGCTAAAAATAGGAAATTTAAAAGTAACTTATTAGAGTTATAGAGAGTCTAGATACTTCTAACCTAACTGCCTAAATCTAGAATAACCTAAGAAATCTAAAGACAGATTAGACCTAGAAAAAGGTAAGAGGTAGAGTAAGTAGATCTATACCTTCTTACCTATATTTTCTACCTAATAGAAAGTAAGAATCTTAGTACCTTCTATAATATGTTATACCTATAACTAGCTTAGTTATTAATAGTTAAGGCTGTAGTAGAGTCTTTAGGCCTATTTAAGGCCTAAATAGAAAGAAGTTTCTAACTAAACCTACTATTAGTAGTAGTAGCAAAGAGGTAGGAACTCTAAGTTAATTTCTTACCCTAGGTTCTAGCTAAGAGAGTAGATAGAAGTAGTATACTAGTTTATAGTACTGTAATAGTAAAAACAACTATTATAGACTTATAAGAAAAGAAAGAATCTAGTAAGATACTATTTATAGTTATAGACCTTAGAAAGTATAAAATATACTTAGGTCGACTCTAAACTAACTTATATTAACTTAAGGTAAACTATATAAGCTAGTATATATTGTTTAAAGAAAATAAAGCAAAAGATTAGGCTAGTTTCTAAAAGATAGTAATAGAAGAAACTAAAGACTTTAAGCACACTATATAACACCTAATAGTAGATATATATATATATACGCAATTAACTTTATAAAATAGAGTAGAATAGAAGAACCTAAAGAGACTAAGCTTCTCTTATAATACTATAAATATACTAATCTTATATTAGAAAAGAGTTTAAGAGAGCTTACTAAGCATAGCTTAAATAATCTAGTTTAATATAGAAGAGAGAGCTGTGCCTCTCTACTAGCTATTATATAAGCAATTAGAAGTAGAATTAATAGTACCTTAAAAGTATATAGCTAATTTTATAGCTATAAATTAGATAACATAATAAAAATCCCTAGTAGGAGCTTCTATCCTCTTTACAAAGAAAAAGAATAGTACTCTAAAGCTTTATATAGATTATTAAGGCCTAAACAAGATTACTATAAAGAATTACTATTTATAACTCTTAATTATAGAATTTCTAGAGTGTTTAGCCTAAGTAAGGGTATATACTAAGCTAGATATTAAAGAGGCTTACTACATAATTAGGATTTAGAAGAGAGATAAATAGAAAACTACTGTTAGAACAAGGTATAGCTATTCTAAGTACATAGTAACACTATTTAGACTTACTAACACACCTACTTTAACCTAGGCTTATATAAACAAAGCCTTTATAGAGTTAGTTAATATAATATATTGCAACGTTACTAAACGCTAGATCTACCTATTAGAAGCTTAGCTTACCTAGACCTACTCTATCTAAGGTTAGGCTAACTTACTAATAGATTTAAATCTCTCCTTGCTTATACTACGTATGCAACGCGTTAATTGCTTATATTAGGTATACTAAGCGATTAACTAATAAGAGCACAGGACGCTTAATAAGCATATAAATAGTAACCTAAGTAGACACCTATATATAAATTAATAATCTATCTCCTACTTATTCCTAAGCTAGTTATCTAAACAACATAATATATATTATCTATTTAGATAATATCTTAATCTTCTTATATATAGAAGAGGAATATATTAGATATATTAAGGAAGTTATAATAAGATTGTATAAAGTAAAGCTATTTATAAAGCTTATAAAGTGTAAATAGTATATATAATATATAGAGTTTCTTAGATATATAGTGTTTTTAAGAAGAGTTAGTATTAACCTAGAATAGGTTAAATTAATCTAGAACTAGCTAGTACTAGCTACTATGTATAGTATCTATGTGTTTATAGGTTTTATAAACTATTATTAGAGGTTTATTATATAGTTCAGCTATATTATACTACTTCTAACTATATTAATAAAAAAGTTACTAGAGTAGGCCTAAGGCAGGCTAGCTATAAAGAGAGAGAAAGGTTAATACCTAGACTTGCTAAAAGAGGCAAAAAAGGCAGTAAGGCACTTAAAAAATGCATTGCTAGAGGTACCTATACTTACTTACTTAGATAGAGGAAGACTAATAAGACTAGAGGTTAATACCTTAGGTAGAGTAATCTTAGGTATTCTAAGCTAGAATAGCCTAGAATTGCGTAATAAGAACTAATAGAGACTAGTTAACTTCTACTTATATAAACTTATCTAAGTAGAGTATAACTATAATACTTATAACTAAGAATTGCTAGCTATAGTATAGAGTATAAAGCACTAGCAGTATTACCTCTTAGGAATCTACTTTAAGATCCTTATAAACTATATAAACCTAAAGTAGTTTATAAAAACTAAGGTACTAAACTACTAGCAGGTTAGGTTATACTTAGTACTAAGTTAGTATAACTTTATTCTAAACTACAAATTAGAGGGTATAAATTTAGTAGATAGGCTATTATAATAGCTAAACTACATAGTAGAAGTATAAAAACTATCTTTAAAGTCTAAAAAAGGTTTAATATAACTACTAAAGAATCTACTATTAAAATAGGAGGATTATACTACTTAGGTATTAAAAGTATAAACAAGAGCTACTAAATGCGAAGATATACTGCTTAAAACAAAGATAGTTATAAAGCAATTCTAAAAAGCTAATAAACGCGCTTTTAAGGAATTTTAGACTATACAGAAAGAAACTAGTATAGAACTAGATATAGAAAGTTAGTTAAATAAATCTAGTTTAAAAGCAGGTTAAAATAACCTAGCATAAGGTATATTAGCTTAGTTAGGTATAAGACACCTTACTATGTCTAAAGCAAAGGCATTAGCGCTATAATAGTGCTATAACAGCCTACCTACAGAATATTTTAGTATAAGAAGAATACTTAAAAAGCTCTAGCACTAATATAGGTAGAAGAATATAAGAAAGGACGCTAGCTAGTACTACTAGAGATATATGCCTAATAAGAGATTAATCTTAGCATAATATAGTCTATATCGATTATATATACCTGTACTACTACTAGATAAGCTATAAGATTAAGTAAAAATAGATTTTATTACAGAGTTACTTCTAAGTAAGCTTACTAGAGTAGTCTATAATTTAATACTTATAATAATATACTAATTAATAAAGATAGCATATTATATTCTAGTAGGAAGAGAATAGAATAGAGTTAGCTTTATATAGGCCTAAAGAAGAGAAGTAATTTAACTCTATAGGGTCCTAAAATACATCATCTTAGATTAAGGTCCTCTCATAAAAACAGGTTATTAGAGAACCTTCTAATACTACCTAAACTCTACAAAAGTATTATTATCTACTTATTATCTATAGACTAATAAATAGATAAAAAGATAGAATTAAACTGTAAAGCAGTACTTAAGGTGTTACTACCTCCTAGAGTAAAATAATTAGGTAATATAGATTATAGTTATAGAGTTTGTATGTAATAATAGCCTCTATACTACTAATAAGACTACCTTTTTATATGTAAACTATAGAATAGCTTCTAAAGAGGCAAATTAGCCTAGTATACCTCTTAGAAAGAGAGAATTGCTTCTAGAGTTATAAGTTGTAACTAAAGTACTTATATTATAATAAAAGTATAAGAAGAAAATATGTACTATAAATATATACTAAGAGGTATAATTTAATTATTGTAAAGAGGCACAATAAATAGAGGTATAAAGTAAAAAGCAGTAACTAAAACAAGCCTAGTCCCTCTACTTATAGCACAAAAAATTATAATATACGTGTTAATAAAATGTCTTAATAGATTTTAGTGTATATGTCTTATATAAATCTAGTAATAAGTAAGTTAAATAATAAGTTACTTGATAAATTAAACACTTACTAACTCTAAAGTCTAAGTTAATAATAGACTCTAGTAGAAAAAGCTTAACGCCTACTAAACATTTATAATTCTATTACAAACTAAATAATCTTAGCAGAATAAAGGGTATTATAGGCAATAACCTCTTAACTAAAAAGTAGCTAATATTATAAGAAGAGTATTTAAGACACCTATATAGTTAATATTTATAGTTCTATAAAGTTAATCTATGCTAGTATTAGTACTTAATTATATTCTTTAACTTTCTACTCTAAATACAGTATGTATAATAAACTTACAACCTTACTACTATTATAAGCTTTTATTACAAGTACTAACCCTTAGGTTATAACTAAGACCTAAACTACTATAACCTTAAACTACGTAAAAATCTGCCCTAAGTACATCTAATTAGTGCCCTTGTGCCTATTAATAACTAGATACTTTATTAGCAAAATAGTATTAATTATATCTAACTTTTTCTTACTAACAGTATTCTCTATATTAAATTTAATATTAACAAAGTAACAAGAGTATATATGTTTAGTAAGAGCATTTTATTAGCTCTTCTAATAACACTATAGTAGGCTGAAGATATAGTAAGACAGATTAGTATTATTCTATATATATTATAGGCGCTAGCAACTTTTAAGAGCTATTTATTTATCTAAGAGGATATAGAGAGTTTAGAAGAGATAGAGTAGCTTAGGTTACTACTTCTAAAGTACTCTATAATAGAGTTTTAGGTAAAAAAGAAGCTTTATATAGATTACCTTACACTATGTTTATGTTGTAAATATAGATAGTATAATTGCAAGTTAAAAATGTAGAGATAATTACTAGCTAGGCATAGCTTTAGAGGTTAATTATTTTTTAGTTATATATTATCTTTTGTATAAATTAGCTTTAAGACAGATATAATTTATTTAGTTGTAAAAGATATAATAAAGAGGGGTATACAGTATAAAGCACGAACTTAAACAAGCCTAATCTCTCTGCCTATAGTACTAAAATTATAACATATATATTATAACAAAAGTTTATTAAGAACCTAGTAAACGCATTCTATATAATGCTAGAGCTAGAGTAACTTAGTAAGTTAAATATTAAGTAACTCCTATTAAATCTAAGAGTTAATAGTATACCTTAGTAGGTAAGTAAGACTTAATATCTACCTACTAGTTAGGGACTAGAATCTCTAGATTTATAGGTTAGTAGGTTAAGAGGTTAGTGTCTACTAACTATAGGCAACAACCTCTTAACTAGAAAACACTAGCCTATTTTATAAGAGGGGCCTACTAATAACCTAGCTATAAGACCTTAATTCTGTACCTATAATATTATATATATCTACCTCTTTAACTGCTCTAAGTAATATATTATTTAAAAGAATTCCTAATAAGAGATACTAGCTTTCTTTATATGCTCTAAGCTCTAGAATAACACTAAGACCTAGACTTCTTTATAGGCTAGTAAATAGGTATAGTCTAGGTAGGGGTTAGGTACGTTATGTAAGGTACTCTACCTCTACCTAGCACCTACCTACGCTAACCTCCTGCTAAGAGGGTTAGAGGTAGGCAAGGTCTATATATAGTAGAGGTAGGTATAGAGCAGGCTCTATATATAGCAGAAGTAGGTATAGAATAGAAGCTATACAGACTAGTAGTAGGTGTTAAGTATATTAGGTAATAAAGGAACTAACTTATCTAAGAGATCTAAGAGATCTAAGAGAGACCTAGCTAGTTAGATTAGATTAATTCTTATCTTATCTAGGAGATCTAAGAGATCTAAGAGAGACCTAAGAGATCTAAGAGAGATCTAAGAGATCTAAGTAATATTATATATAATTATTATAGTTAGGTGCTTCTTAAGTACGCTCTACTCTACTTAACTCTAACTACTAGTTAATATAGCCTCTATTCTGCCTCTACTTCTAGTTAATATAGGCTTTCCTCTATACCTACTCCTAGTCTATACAGCTTCTCTTCTACACCTACTACTAGTCTGTACAGCCTCTCTTCTACTCTTACTATACTCTATAGTATACTGTACCTATTTACTAGTATGCTTCTTTAATACTAGTAGCGTAAAAGTATACTCTTAGTATACCTGCTTAGTACTATTATACCTATTAATAATTAGGCTTTATGTTATAAATATAGTATTAATTACATATTACCTATTATTTTCAATAGTGTTTTCTACTACTAGTTTAGTATTAATAAAGTAATAAGAGTATATATATTTAGTTAGCATGTCTTATTAGCGCTTGCTTTAATAATACTAGAGTAGGCTACCTAAGCTATAAGACAGAACAGGACTATTCTAGGTATTCTTTTTACAGGCTCTTTTAAAGAAGTAGGTTTACTAGTCTTTAAGAAAGTAGAAACAATATAAGGTATAGAGTAGCTTAGTTTATTGCTTATAAGGTAGTTAATAGTTAGTTATTAATAATAGAGTTGTTATTAGTATAAATAAATAGCACTGCTATAAGGCTAGACTCCGTAGAATAATAATAAATAAACGTTATTATTTAGAAGAATTAAGTTCTAGAGAGTATAAGGCAATACTGTTACTGTAATTACTATTGTTTATAGCACTGTTGTAAATGTATTAGTTAAGTTTCCTTCTAAAATTTACCTATAAAATTAAGATATAAAACAGCTAAGGGCTAGATTAATACAGATATACTTTACTATAAGGAAGTAGATATAAATAACTATCTTTTGTGTTTTAGTTAGACTTAAAATTTATAATATTTTTTATTAAAGAACTAGTGCTAATTAATAACCTTGTAATAGTGCTAGTTTATAGCGCAGATAAGTGCCTTCTTAAACACTAGTTATAAAATTAAAACACAAAATAGCTAACAGCTAGAATACTAAGAGGTAAATTAATATAAGAGTAGGCTACTAACACTATTTAGTGTAAGAGACTAAGTTATAGTTTAAAATTACCTTATAAAGTCTATAAGGCTAAAGTAGAAACTAGATTAGAAGTATATTATACTAGAGTATATAGTAGCTTAGATTAGGCTAATATTGTTTAAAGTAGACATACCTAGCCTAAAGAGTGTCTATTTAGTATTCTATATATCTTTTCTAGAACCTTTTAATTCTAAAGAAATAATTTTATACCTAGACTACTAAATTATAGACACACTTTATACCTTTAGTAATAATATATAGAATCTAGAAAGAACTATTAAAAAAAGCTAAGATAATAAAGAATAATAGCTATACTACGTTAAGTAGGCTAGATATAGTAAAAAAGAGAACATATAAGAGCCTAGAGTAAACATCTCTTTTAATACTCTTAAAGAGTTCTAGAATAGAGAGAAAATTCTTTTAAAAAGATAATAAACCTTATAAATTATTAAAAGGCAGCTAGGTTAGCCTAGTTAGGCCTAGTAGCTAACAAATTTGAATTCTCTAAGTTAGATAAAAAGAACTCTAAAGTTACGTTTACTATTTTTCCTATAGAGTTTTAGGTGTTTAATAGTACTTAAGTCTAATAGTAAATAAAGTACTATTACGCAGAATAGAGTATATAGTGTAACTACTAGTTACTTAGTTAGTTAGCACTTGTAAAGTTAGCAGCTCTGTAACTACCTATAAACTTAATTAAGTAAGATTATATAATCTCTTTATTTCCTTTATATATAAGAAGGCTTTATATATATAAACTAGATAGATACTAATAAAATATAATTCATTAACTAAATTACTTCTTACTAGCTTGTTATAGTTATAAGCATAGCTTTTTAAAGTAGTAGATTTTTCTATATACTTAGAAGAGCTAGTAAGACTAAGCTTATCTGCTCTAATTGTTTACTAATCTTTTTCTCTTAACTTTAAGACCTACCTATAATGTTTAAGCTTATTAGCTATAATATGTAAGCTCTCTTAGGTATTCTAACTAGACCCTATTAACTTAAGTTATATACTAACTAGCCTAATTAGTATATCTAGTTTACTTAGCACACTAAGCTGTGTAATATATAGGAAATTATTAACCTAGATACTTCTAATACTAGTAAACTATACTATAAAGTACTTAAGCTACCTATTATAGGCTTAAACACGCCTACTCTAACTCTTTTACTACTACTAGCACTAGTATCCTAGTAGTAAAAATCTAAGTTGTTTATTGCTAAGTCCTCTAAGTCTACTAATATACTACTACCTACTTAGTCTACTTATAGCTAAACTATAACTAAGCAACACCTAGCAGAAACACCTTATATAATACCTATAGTCTATATTAGGCTATTAAGCCTTAAAATCTATAACTAGAAGCTTATAAGGTATAAAGTAGAGGTAAGTAAGTAAATAGTATAGGCAGAGCAACTCTAGAAGCTCTAGAACTAGGTTAACACTATAGTATTCCTAGTAATCCTCTTACTAGTAATAGTTAAGCTTATTAATAACAGCTTTATAAGTTTTTAATTACTTATCTACGCACTAAAGAAAAAGCTTACTTCTACTAATATTAGCACCTAGAACTAAGTCTGTGCTAAATACTATTAACACCTTAGAGCTGCTAAGTAGAGATAAGTAGCTTCTTAAGACTAGTAATATAAGTAGTTATACCTCTATATATTAGCTAAGTAATATAAGCTTATAAAGGTTAAAGAAGTACTTACTATATAGAATTTCTTAGATACCTTAAGTTATAGGATTGCTCTAGAGTAGGCTTAATTAATATACTAAAGAATTATCTAGGATAGTATTCTAGAGCTTAATTTGCTTACTCTAGAACAAGTTAGTAGAGTGTTTAGTAGTTTAATACATAAGTATACTATTAGGTTAAGCAAAGATAATTCTAGAGTATTTGCTACTGTTAGGAATTAATTAGATTTAAATAATAAAAGCTTATCCTCTAGTAACACTAGAAGCTTTAATTATTTATCTCTGCTTTTATAAGAAGGTTAATCTTATATATAAGTAGAGGGTAACTAAATACTGTTACCTCTAAATAGCTGTTAAAAGGAGCTCCTTACTACCTGTTAGGATAAGCTAAACCGATTAATAAAAAGTACTTAATTAGCTTTACAGTAATAAGTACTCTAAAGTTTAGAAGGTAATTAAGTAAGCTAAGTAGACGTTAGCTGCTTCTTTAGCTATTATAGGAACTAGGAACAGACTAGCTAGTTAGAGCAGAGTTTCTAGGCAACGTATAAGCTGCTCTAATTAACCCTAAGATAATAGCTGTTACTAACTTACTATTACTTAGAGTCTATAATATTAGAAATTTTAATGCTTATCTTCTATCTAATAATACTATTTTAGAGAATAGAGCTGCTTTATACCTTATTAACAGCTCTAATTAACTTATCTCTAGATTCTTTAGACCCTCTAACTATACTAATACAGTAGAGACTAGCACCTAAGCTTTTTCTATTAGTAGATAAGGCGCTTATTTGTTAAAGAATAGTTTTTATAGAAAGTGTAGCCTATAGACTAAGAACCTAATCCTTTAGAATATTATAGTAGTAGAGAGGTTCTATATTGATATTATTTCTAAAGCATGTCTTAAAGAGAAAGGAGTTTAGTATCTAAAGCTAGATAGCTCTTTATATGTTAGTTGTATTAATAGTTTAAATAGGAGTATTATATATACTATGCTTAAATATACTTATAACCTTACTTTCTTTTAATATAAGCTATATTCCTGCTATTATAAATCTTCTATTCTAAATATAGTAATAAAACAATCTTATAAGTTATACTCTAAGAGCTCTCTAGAGTATCTATAGCATATATATACAGAATACCTAAGACCTAAAGCACTATAAGCTCTAGTAAAAAAAGCGCACAGCATACTTACTAATAGAATACTCTAGAAGAATTGTAAGATCTATGCTATAACTTATACTAAGTAAGTAATTTCCTAATAGAAGTGTAAAAAGCCTACTAAGCTGTTTTAGAGAATTAGGTAGAATTTATTTAATATACTAGTTAGAAGAGAAAGAGAGTAATAATGCTTTTAGTTAAGTAGTAGTATAGTAGAAAGCTCTTTATTTATACCTTATAAGGTAAAACTTAAGTTAAGATATTATAGATGCTTATAAACTTTTTAAGCTAGGTTACTACCTAGTATAAGCTCTAAATCTACAAGATAAGCTAAGATAATAATACTACTATACTTTTATAAAGATAGAGCTCTCTATATAAACACTAGGCGCTTAAACAAGAGATTAATATTATATAGGTACTTCTATACACACATAAACTAAATAGAGCTGCTAAGTAAGTAGAGTAGAAAATAATTACTACATCTATTAAAATAAAGAGTAGTGCTAAACTACTTAAGAAGCTCTAGCTTAAGGTTGTTATAGTAGTAGTATAGCTCTATAATATAAGTCTAACACACTTAAACAAGCTATAAAGTCCTAATAAAGAGCTTAATTACTAGTTTACTTACTATTTCTATTAGTATAAACTAGAGTAGGGAAGAGCACTTACAGCTAATCTAAGACCTAATTAGAGTAGGATATACGCCTATAGTTACTATGCCTACTTATTAAATAGAGAAAGAGTAGCTAAGTGTAATAGAAGAGGCTTTAAAGTTACTTTTAGAGGCTATATTTGTAAAAAAGTAGAAGTAATAGTTAAACTAATTAATTATTGTTGCAGTACAAAAGTACAGTATATAACTACAATAAGATCAGACAAATAATCTATCCGACTTCGGATAGATTTGTCTCTGAGTTTTAGATAGACTTAATTCTAAATACTAGTAAAACACTTAGTTAAAGCAATAGTTACACTAGTAGTTTGCAACATTTATTGTACGTAGTTTAAAACACTAGTTTTATATCTAAAGCAACTAGTGTTTTAAATTGTTTTAAAAACTTTAGAGTATTATAATACTATTTGTGTAAAGAT